>JAYMGJ010000050.1:0-259483 GCA_037178675.1 Scleroderma bovista | reverse complement strand
TGTCACCATATGTACTCGACCCTAGTTTCTACTTAGTATAAATACCCTCTAGTTTACCTTGTACACCTCAGTCTGAAATCAACTTAGTCACTACTCCAGTCTCTGTCTCTGTCTCTGTCTCTGTCTCTGTCACCTTGACCAGAACCTATGCAGGGGATCAACGCATGTCGTCCTTGTCGTTGAATCCAAGCGGTCACCAACTCCGGCCAGACTAATCCCTTGTCCAGCCCTCTGTACTCCTCCTTCATCTGCCTTCGTCTGGACTTGACCAGACCCCCTACCGGAGTAGACCCAGACTTGACAGTATTTCAGACTCACACTTGTGTGGGTTCACTGTTCTAAACCTCGTACACATATCCAGCCCCATCTCTTATGACTATGACCATGCGCTCTCATGCTTGTACCGCTGCTGTCAGAATCATTTCCTCCAACGAACTCCAACGAGAGCGGAGATAAGTACGAAGGGTCGTCGATGACAGGCGGAGGAGATGTGGAAGTGTTTGAGGACTTGGCTTCAGTGTATGTGCTGCGCCCTTGCGATACCTGCGTCCTCGTATTTCGGAGGACTAAGGAATGGAGAGACAGAGGTCCGACGAAGGTCAGGTTTGCCAGAAGGCAGAGGGGACAGAGGAGAGTTCACGGGAGGTATTCAAGCTGATATTCGAACTGAGGGACAATCCCCTCAGCATGCGGAGTACTTATACTTTACATCGGGAATGTACAGTAACCGAGAAGCGGAGAGAAACATAGCGGAGACGTAGGTAAGAGTCTGCGGATGACAAATGGATGAGTAACATACATGGAACGGAGGTCAGTGATAAGCGTAACGGATCAAAAGGTTAACGGATCACAGCTATGAGTAATCATTATCTAATCTAAAACAGGAACAAAGGGAACAGGAACAGAAACGGAACGGAGGCATACAATAACCGGAGGCGTAGACGCGGAACTATATACTAAAAGGAGACGGAGCGTCAATTGTCGGAGCGGAGATGGATACGTAGCGTCGGAGGTGTGTGATTACTATCGGACTTTAGTTTACAACAGACTAGAGGCCTTGCGGAGTCACGAGGTGTCACACGGTCGTGACAGCTGCAGCCCTTGCTGAGGAAGCAGGTGCAGTAGATGATCTCCACCTATCTGCCACCCAGAAAGCCCTGTCTAACTGCAGGCAACCTCCAGCTTCCATAAGCCAATTCTGGAGCTTTACAGCTCAAAACCCAACAGTGTCTTTGACTCCGCATCGAGACGCTGCATCCCAGAGCCTTCGTGGTTCTGCAGACCTTGGTTGTCATGGATCCATTCCTGATGACAGATTTCCCTATCGTTGTGACTCCACTCTGGAATGTCGTGAACCTGGTCGTTACCAATGGTTTGGCCCTGAGGACGGACCTGGAGATGATCTGGATGACCCCAGAGATGGCAATAATGATGATGACGACAACGACAATGAGTTTGTCGATGCCATGGAGGAGCTAGACCCTAGTCTAGCTGTTTTTCACAATCTCGCTCTCGCCGTCAACCACCTCTCTCATTCCTCTCGCTGGACCAACGACTCCTCTTCCTCCTGTGCCAAAGTCCATGAACCAGACACTTTTGACGGCACAGACTGCAAAAAGCTCAGGACCTTCTTGGTCCAGTGTGAGCTCTGTTTCCAGGATCGAGCCAAGGCATTCCACCTGGATAGGGCAAAGGTAACTTTTGCCCAGTCATATCTGAAAGGGATGACCTTAGAATGGTTCAAACTGGACCTATTAAACTCTGGTGATCCGGCTGACCATCCACGCTGGATGGACAGTTGGATTCACTTCGTCGCTGAGCTCCAGAGTACCTTTGGACCTCACGACCCCATCACTGATGCAGAGCATCAATTAGAGCATCTCCAGATGAAGGATGCTCACCACATTACGTGGTACATAGTTGACTTCAACTGGCTTGCCTCACAGGTCCAGGACTACAGGGATGGTGCACTCCGCCACCTATTCTACTCTGGTCTCCCGGACCACCTCAAGGATGAGATAGCCCGAGTTGGGAAGCCCCTGACTCTACATGGGCTTAGGGCTCTTTGCCAAAAGATCGACACACACTATTGGGAGTGCAAAGACGAGATCTCTCGCACGACGAAGAGTCAACCCACCTCATCCCCAGCCAAGTCCTCCAACTCCGGAGGCAACTCATCCAACTCTGGTCAGGAGAAATCCAAGGCCGGTAACTCCTCTAGCTCCGCCAACCCCTCTGGCTCGTCCAAGATGACCAGCAACCAGTCCTCCTCCGGTTCCAGACCAGACTTGACCAAAAAGCTTGGTAAGGACGGGAAGCTGACTGCTGACAAGTGCAAACAGCAGCTCGATAACAACCTCTGCATGTTCTGTGGGGGTACTGGTCACTTCACGGACAATTGTCCAAAGAAGACCAAAAAGGCCAAGGCTTGTGCCGCGGCCATCACTGCTGAGTCTGGTAAGACAGACTCGAACTCAGGTGCCAACTCCAAGTCAAAAAAAGAGTAAGCAGCTCCCGGACCTCCACACAACTGGTGAGCTGCGTTGACTCTGGAAGTGCACCCAAGGAGGCTCACCTCAATGTGTCCGCTCTCTTAGATCCTAATTCTCTTATGCCTCATGTTCTCCTTTTGTCTTACAATTTACCAGAACTCTGTGCGCTTGTGGACTCCGGTTCCATGCACTGTTTTGTAGATACCAAATATGCTCTCAGACACTCTCTCCTCACTTACTCTGTTTCCCCGGTTGTACTCTGGCTTTTCGACGGTACCTCGAATTTTGTAATTACTCAAGCCATTGACCTATCAGTGAAGTTCCCTGCATCTGGTGATGTCATCCCCATAACCTTTTACCTAACTCCGCTGGATTCTGAATGCAAAATTGTTCTCAGACATAACTGGCTCACCTGCTACAATCTGTCGATTGACTGGGTATTGAGCAGTTTAACATTCCAAACACTTGCAGAAAGTTTGCCAGTGCCCCTGTCGACTCCCTCTCTGGTTCTGTCCAGTAACCCTGTCTCCAGCCTCTCCGGCCAATCTGACCCTGGCCTCACGCCATCTGTCGACACTCTGGTTTGCACCCCTCTGCACATCTCTCTGATTAATGCAGCCGCATTCGTGTGTGCGTGCAAGTTAGAGGGATCCACCAAATACCAACTTCAACTGCATCCCTCTGACTCAGCGAAGGCTTGTTCTTCCTCTGCCTCTACTCCGCCAGACTTGGACATCGTCCCTCTGGAGTATCGCAATTATGCGGATGTGTTCAGTAAGGCAAAGGCCTCTGAACTTCCCCCACATTGTGAGTACGACTTGAAGATCGACCTTGAAGAAGGTACTTCCCCACCTTTGGGAACATTACCACCGGCAAGTAGTAGCATGAACACCCGCCCACCACACAATTCCACCACATCCAAATATGGTCGCACTGTTCGCCTTGCATTTGTCGTTCATTCCTGACATGCACCACCCTGCACTTCATCACTCTCTCTGGTTTCCTATCACGTTCGTCACTTACCATTCCGGCATGGCATCGTGTCCTGTGCTTCGTCATTTCCCCCCCATTTGTTTTGTTTTGTTTTGTTTCTATTTTCTCATTTATCACTCTCACAGTTTTCTTGGGCACTGCATACACACATTCAACAGCTTCCCATCATGTCATATCATCCCACATCGTGCTTCCCCGATCACTGTTCCTTCTCTCGTCTTGCACTTTGCTTTTATTTTCTCATTTATCACTCCATCATAGTAGTTCTCTCGTGGGCACTGCCTAGTACACACATTCCACGCCTTCCTGCTTTCCTTTGTGCGCCCTTTGGTCGTCTCGCATTACTCTAGTACCACTGCTATTTAGTTATTGCATCAATTGGCAATAGGAGGCCAACGGTAGCAGTCACCTTGTCACGCCTATTGCATATCGTGCTCCCCCTGACCCAATCGATCGAGTTACAGTAAGTGGCCTGACGGCAACACGTTCGCGGAGATGCTGGCAGTGACGACAGTGACAGCTGTGACCGGTGATGTCATCGCACTTTCTGGGCACAGTGCAGCCTTCCCCATATGGCACTTTTCCAACACCACCACTGCCAAAGGCTCGCACTAAGTATGGGGGACTTCAAGAAATTTTTGAAGTGTTTGTGTGTGCGTGTGTTTGTGCATGATTATATCAGCATATCCAACTACCAATATTTCCTAATCATATTTGTTGAAGCAATACCTATATACGTAGAGGAACTGCTACTCCAACTCACCTGTTGGGTGGAGTGCACAACCTGGGATGGTAGTGGTAGCTGGTTAAGAGCTGTTATATTATATAAGTGATGAACACTGTTTATATACAACAAATAGTGTGATGCATGACTGTGACGCGTGACGTGTGACATGTAACATCTACTCTAAAGAGGACTATTACTAAGTCTACACTAATATGGGTCACAGTCTTGTGCGCACTTTGTCGACGGTTTACGCCAGGTGCACATGCGACTTCAACACTCCCCCTCGCTGTGCTGCACGTAGAGCACTTCAGTGAATAAGGCGCTAGATGCTGCCAGAGGGAAACTGTAAGCCTAGTTGAGCTCTGAACTTCGCAAATTTCTCGCGGGGTAAGTTCTTGGTGAGCAGATTGGCGGGATTTTCAGCACCATCAATGAAGAATAGTTCCACATTACCTTTCACGACTGACTCGCGGATTCCATGGTAGCGGATGTCGAAGTGTTTGGAGCAAGGCTCCGTTACAGGGTTGGATGCCATGAATATGGACCCCTGATTATCACCACAAATCGGGATAGCTTTCAGCTTATAGCTGAGCTCACCGAGTAAACTCCAAATCCAGGTAACTTGGCGAGCGCAATCGCTCAAAGCCATGTATTCGGCCTCAGTGGATGAGTACGCAATAGTCTTCTGCGCATGAGAAGTCCAACTGATCAAGCCATCTGCAAGCTTCAGGTAGAAACCTGTCTGCGAGAGGCGAGAGATAGGGTCTGATCCCCAATCTGAGTCCATGCATGCAATCAGGCCAGCACTGGATCCACCATTGTACACTAGGGAGTAGTTAGGTGTACCAATCAAGTAGCGACAGATATAAAGCGCTTTGGACAGGTGGTCCTGGGATGGGTTCGCGGCATGGCGCGAGAGATGGGTGACTGCAAAGGCAATGTCGGGCCTAGTGCCTAGAGTTTAAAAGTCCAGTCCATAGGACCGCAAAAAGACCAGAAACTGGACTGGACTGGACTGGTCGCAACCGGACTGCAGTTGCCAGTTGCCTACTTTTGAGAATGATGAAAAAGACTGGTTGCAACCGGTTGCAACCGCATTATGTAAGCAATACATATATGGTATAAAAACCCCTATATTACAGGCTAATTTTGGCCTGCAGTGGGTCTTAAGGGGTGTAAAACTGATCTTTTTGGATGAAATATGGCACAAATAAATATATAATGACTTGTATATAATTACTACAGTCTATAAATAGTATTTAGATGCTATCTGACACACCTTTGATGTGAAAAACATCAATAAAATGCAAAAAAACTGGTTTTTTAGTGGTTTGGACTGGTTTTTTTAGCAGTTTTGGACCGGTCTTTTTGAAAACCGGTTGCAACCACTTTGGACCAGTCTTTAAGCGGTCCATGAACCATTCCCAGGCTTCCAAAAGCGGTCCAGTCCGGTCCTCTTCCAAAAAAGGCAAAAAAACTGGACTGGACTGGACTTTTAAACTCTACTAGTGCCTAACATAAGGTACAGAAGGGACCCAATAACCGTCTGGAAACGGGAGCGGAGTTCCGCATCAACAGGCTCTGTATTTTTGGTGGCATAGTAGCCAGCCAGCAGTGGGGTGCTTGCGGACTTTGCATTGAGCATGCCGCAGCATTCAATGACCTTTTGGAGGTACGCGCATTGATCCAGGTGGATAGCGTGACCTTTGCGAGTGATTCGCATGTGGAGGAACTCCTTAGGTTCTCCAAGGTCTCTGCACTCCCATTTGTGCATGAACTGCGCTTTGATGGCATCAACAACAGCCTTGTTAGGGCCGCAGAATAAAGTGTCGTCAACGTAGATAATACCAATGACGATGTTGGTGCCTTTCTTCTTATAGAAGAAGATGCCTGCTTCAGATTTAAGGCACTCAAACCCAAGCTCTTTGAGAGACTCATCGAGCGTGCGCCACCAAGCTAGGCCGGCCTGTTTGAGGCCATAGAGGGCACGCCAGAGGCGGAGCACTTTGCGCTCTTGCCTGGGAACTGCAAACCCTTCGGGTTGTTCCATGTAGATCTCTTCGTCGAGCTTGCCATACAAGTAGGCGCTCCGAACATCAAGTCCAGTGATATACCAGTTTTCAAGTGCGGCAAGCGCAAGCATGAGGCACACTGTTTCAAAGCGCACAACTGGTGAGAAGACCTGGTCGAAATCTAATCCCTCGACCTGGGAGAAGCCTTTCGCTACTAAGCGGGCTTTCTTGCGGCCATCCGACTTCATGTCGAAGACCCATCGGTTCTTAATGACCTTCCGGTCTCCGGGACGGTCAACTAGCTCAAAGACCTTGCACTTTCGCAGCACGTCGAGCTCTTCTTGGCAAGCAAGTCGCCAGAGTTTCTGCTCAGCTTGGGGTAAGCGAGCGATGTCCTTATAGGACCAGTTGCGGACACTCTCGTATTGAGGGTCGCGGGTTTCAAGGGCTTTGCCCATCAGGTATCGGACTAGGTTTGCTCCCCCTTCCTCGCACATCTTTTGCACATCTTCCTCACTGGGCATTGCAGAGGTGTCGGGGAAACCACCAGGGACATGGTCTGGTGTGTCCGGTTGTGGGGGCCTAGGGGCCTCACCCACTGTTTCTCGCCATCGAGAGGCACTTTCGATATCCCGGAGTTGCTCAACGGGATGTTGCCGCTCACCATACACATTACCGGGGCACAATGGCGCTCTACGTTCACGTTGGGGGCGGGCAGGGATATTCACTGCAGGGGGTCGTGGCGCATTCTGGCGGCGTTCAGCTCGGCCAGGGTGCTGCGGTGCCGGAGGGGGCGGATTTCTCGCCGGTGAAGGCGTTCTTGGTGCCGGTGGAGGCACTGGAGATGGTGTATGGGGAGGATTTATTTGATTAGGCTCTTCCTCAGGAGCCTCAGGGTCCTCGCGCTTTGGATCATCATCCTGCGCTTGGGGATGTGGGTAGCCATGGTCGTGTTCCACATCGTCATCACTGTCGATATCATCAGGGGGATTCCCTGGTCGATCAGTGGTAGGTTTCGGATTTGCCCTTCCGAAAGGGTTCTCGAGAGGTTCGCACCTGTTTTTGGGGCAGCAAGGGAAATGACGCTCGTCAAAGACGGTGTGAGCAGTGGTAAACACTGCATTGGTGGAGCGCATAAACAAGAAATTGCGCTCATTGCCAGGGGCAACACCAACATAGGTCATAAGCTCCGACTTGGGAGCCATCTTATTCGCTCTAGCCGAGGCTGGGAGGTAGACAAAGGCTCCACAGCCAAATACACGGAGGTGGTCGATGTTAGGCATCTCCCCCTTAAGCATTTCATGGGGGGTGCGCCATCGCAGGCGAGCTACCGGAGTACGGTTGTAAAGGTGAGTTGCATGAGCGAATGCAAATTCCCACCAGGAGTCAGGAATGCAGGCTTGATGCCACATAGACTCAGCTTTATCCATGAGAGTGCGCCCTAAACGCTCGGCGCGGCCATTCTGCATGGGGGTTCTCGGAGCACTTTGATATATTTTAATTCCTTTCTCAAGGAGTGCTCGATCAAACAGATCGGATTTATATTCTCCGCCGGCATCAGACATCCATCCAACGACGTGCGTATCATGTTGGACGCGCACCATTTCGAGGAAATCTTTGGCAGCCGTAATCACTGCAGCTTTGGAGCGAAGAGGCATAGTCCAGGCGTGAGAAGTATAGTCGTCGTAGAAGGTGATAACATATTTGAATTTCCGGTACGACGTAACCGGGAAGGATTTGAGATCAGAGTGCACCAGCTCAAAGGGCTTGGAAGCACGTCTTTCGTTCTCTGGGAAAGCTTGATTGGGCATCTTGCCAAGAGCACATCCAGGGCAAACACGATCCTCAGTTGGAAAGTGGATCTCTGGGAAATGCTGCGTATGTTTTTGCGCATGTCGGAGTACTTCCTTCAAGGGGTGCCTGAATCTCCAGTGCATAATGTCGTAATTGACTTTGCTCACGGAGGCGATATAGTTAGATCTAATTATCGGGATAGATCTAATCCCGAAAATGACGTTGCGATCGTCTTCTGGGTCTGGCCCAAACCATAGGCGTTCTGCTTTATGAGTGAGGCTAATGCCTCTCTTATCACCAGTGACTTTGTAGTTACACTGGAGCATTTTGCCCATAGAAATAAGGCGTGCAGTAGCGCCTGGCATATGGAGCACTTGGGTGAGTGTGATAACTTTCTCATCCCCAGAGTTGTGGTCTAGGCACTGGAGTAATACCGTGCCAATGCCAGCAATTAGTGCTACACCATTTGTGGTTTTGGCGTAGTGCCGCTTTAGCGCGTTGTAAGAGGCAAAATCGCCTATGTCACCAGTAAAGTGGCGTGATGCACCAGAGTCTAGGAGCCAGAAGGCACCAGATAGTTCGCTATCATTGACCATTTTTCCATTACATCCAGCACAGCATGCATTATTCGAACACGAACAAATATATGCATTACTCGAGACACGACACGACAAATTGTAGTTACTGCTCGCTATATACAGTGCCGGCATAAAGCGCACATGCAAAGGGAGCGTGTCAGTGTCGGTCAGCACACGTGCAGAAGGTACTTGCCTGAAAAGGCTGGCCTCCGCACCCATTGCCATCGACGTCGCGTTGTAGCGGTTGAGGACCATCGCGTCGATTTCGTCGAACTCGTCGTCGGCGAAAGGCTCGTGGGCGAAGGGTTCATCATCCCCAAAGGAGATGGCATCCTCCTCATACATTGTGATGCACTCCTCAAGACGAGGGCGCTTCAGCGAGGAGGGACCTGTTACGGTCCGACTTTTTATCTTATCTAATCTGCGATTAGATAGCATTTATCTTATCTTAGTGTACAGCCTCTATCTTATCTACCTAGTCTAGACCTGTACCTCGTGCTGTACACGCTGCCACCCTTGACATCATTACACATAGCCTTAGCTCCACCGTGATGTCATTACATAGCCTTCTACCTGCACGTAGCCTCATGGATAGCCTCGCGTAGCCCTCGTGTCTGGTAGTATATATACCGTGCAATCCAGCACCCAGAGGCTCCCCATTCGAGCTCATCTTGGGTTATTGCTCTAGATCCTCGCGTCCTATTTCCCTCAGAGCCTCGCGTGTAGTTGGGTCTTAGGTGTTCTGCCTAGGGTCATCTCACCTGAGCTCGAATCTATACATCTTACTCGCTCTACTACGCGCTCTCCTAGCCTTATAAGGAAACTATACCCGGACTCCAGGGTTAAGGAGCTTCATCTTCATACCTTTCCGTTTCGTTCACGGCCAGCCTTTAGTGCCGTTCCCGTAGTGCTTCGGCATTGGGAGTTTTTAGCACCGTTACCTTTACGTACTGTACACCAGCCCAGGGTCGTGCCTGGTGTCTGAAGGTCGGCGCCCGTTCAAGAGAGGTTCGCAGCCTCAAGGCGATTGAGACATACATACTCAGTAGTTCCTGCGTCCGTGCAGAGGTAGACCTTGTGATCTGCAGCCACTAGCCGTTTGTTCTTTGCATAGCTGTGCCACTGCCCTGACCCGGCGAGCGCGACAGGCGAACAAAGTCTTATGCTTAGTTTAGTGGAACAACTGTGGGGATCTAGTCCCAAAGTAAACTTACTCCTACGTCACCCCTTACAATAACCACCATACCTTACCAGTTCCCTCGCCACCTCGTCGAAGCGCAACAGGAGCGCTTGGCGATCATTTACGGTCCCCGCCCTGACACCCTTGTCAAAGTACAAGAAAGGGAGTCAGCAATCGAAGAGGAGTTCCAGTTCACCAACGCCGTTGCCGCCTACAGTCGCCTTGTCAGCGACTTCGAAATCCAAGTCCTCCTCGGTTTCCACCGTTCCCTTCCTGTTCCGCCCCTGCCAGACCTCCCGCTCGCTCGCCGCCGCACGTTCCGGTCCTCCCGTCTTCGACCGGTTAAACAAAGACCTACCCCCTATTCCCGTCTCCGTCCCTACTAGTTCGTCATGGCAGACCTTGACCAACTCCTCGCCCAGCTTGTTCAGGGACAAATCGCCCTACAGGCACATATCGCGGCCCTTACGGCTGCACAGCCTCGACCTGCACCGCCGTCGCGCAAGAAGGTGGTCGCGGATCCCGGGAGTTACGATGGCTCCCCTCAGAAATTCCACGAGTGGTGGTCAAAGATCAAGATCTGGATACAGATCTCGATGGAGGGGGCAAATGACGCCCAGGTCACCGCCGCGGTTCTCTCCCGGCTCACTGGCCCGAAAGCTGGTCGGTGGGCTCAGGTCCGTCTGGACGGCTGCATGGCGGCAGCCCAGGCCCTTGCCAGCGCCCCGCCCGTCCCGCCTGGAGAGCCGCAGCCCCCGCCAGCATGGCCCGCTTGGGATGATTTCGCAGAGGAGATAGAGAGGTTCTTTCTCCCCGGAAACAGCGCTGAGTGGGCACGTGCCCAACTGCTTCGCCTTAGGCAGGGCCCGAGGCAAAGGATCAACGACTTCTTGGCGCAGTTCGAGGTGCTCAAGAACCAGGGAGATTGTGGGAATGAATACGCCCGCGACTTGCTCGAACGCGCGCTCCAGAGGAAACTCTTGGAGCAAATTTACATACAGGGAATGCGACGAGACACCTACGAGCGACTCGCAAACTCTGCTCGTGCGATGGGAAGAGCCCAGGAACTCTTCCTCGTCAACCTCCAAGGGCAAGGCTCTGCCCGGTATTACCAGGGCCAATCATATTTGTCTTCAACCGCATCAGGGAGTGGTGTCCCGATGGATATAGGGGCCGTTGAAACGAATCAGCAAAGGGGTAAAGGGCCCCAATGCTACAATTGCCAACTATTTGGCCACATTGCACGAGAGTGCACAAAGCCGCGCCGCCCTCGTCGTGGGCAACCACAAGCACAGGCAACGCAAGCCCAGCCGGAGGATGACCGGCTAAATGCGGTAAGAGGAATGACGTTTGCAGAAATGCAAGCGTTCTTCAAAGATTTAAAAGACTAGTGAGTGAGGATAAAACGGGCATCCTCGCTCTCGAGTCTCCATTGGACTTGGCGGTACGTATTCTGGACTATAGACTTTCTCGTGCTACTACTCCTGTCGTACAGGAAATATTTAAATACCGCATTGCTTTGTTACGTACAAAAATAGCGAAAACCCATAAAAAAGTATCTTCGGTAGTTTCTCCTGTTTCTGTTTCTCCTTCTCGCTACTCTGTGTTGACTGTTGATACTATGGACTATGACTCGGACTATACTGTACCTTCTAAGGGGGTCCCTGCAAAGGGCTCGGCGCCGGAAGTAAAATCGAGCGTACTTAATTCCCGGTCGAATAAAAATATTTCTTCTCCTTCTTTGGCATCTAAGGAACCGGAAAGTCCCGCCGGCAACTTGGAAGTTCTCGTGGACTTACGAAGGTCCTTCACAATGGAACGTGAAGTGACGGTACCGGTCTGCATCCGCGGACCGCTTAACACTATTAAAGTAGACGCTCTGCTAGACAGTGGCGCTACTGGTTGTTTTGTTGACAAGAGCTGGGCTCTTGATCGACGACTTCAGTTATCTAAGCTGGTGAAACCCATCCCTGTGCTTAACGTAGATGGCACTAGAAATCAGGAGGGTGACATCACGCATTATGTATTGCTGACAGTCAGTATTGGGAAACATGCTGAAAAGCTGTGGTGTGCCATCACATGCCTTGGAAAAGTGCCGCTTATCCTTGGCCACACCTGGCTTCAGAAGCACAACCCCGATATAGATTGGGTAACAGGCAAAGTTAATTTAACTAGGTGTCCTCCAGAGTGCAAGTCACTTTTGGAAACACGCTTTGCTAAGTTATTACGAGAAAACGAATCTCAGGAAACTTGGGTGCAAGCTTTGAAAGCTCATGAATCAAAGGTCACTATTGATGAGTCGACCCTAGAGGAAGCTCAGAAGCAGGTTCCTAAAGAGTACTGGGAGTTCTTAGACGTATTTAGTAAAAAGTCGTCAGAGCGCATGCCGCTGAGAAAACCTTGGGATCATGGAATTGATCTAAAAGAAGACTTCCCGCCCAAAAAGGGAAGACTTATTCCGCTCTCTGTTGATGAACAAAAAGAAGTCGAATCATTCCTTAATGATCAACTTGCTAAAGGATATATTCGGCCTTCTATTAGTCAGCAGACGTCACCGGTCTTCTTTATCCCGAAAAAGGACGGCAAGAAGCGCATGGTACAGGATTACCGTTACGTAAACGACTGGACGATTAAAAATAACTATCCGCTGCCGCTTATCTCTCAGCTTGTTGACAAGCTTAAGGGTTGCAAACTCTTCACGAAAATGGACCTTCGGTGGGGTTATAACAATGTGAGGATTCGCGAAGGCGATGAGTGGAAAGCTGCGTTTGTAACGCACAAAGGGGCTTTCGAGCCGTTGGTTATGTATTTCGGTCTCTGTAATTCACCCGCAACATTCCAGAAAATGATGAACGAGATTTTCCACGACATGTCGGATGTCTGCGTGGTGTATATCGACGACCTTATGATATTTACGGATACGGACGATCAGGAAAAGCATGATAGAATCGTGCTGGAAGTTTTGAAACGTTTATGTGATAACGATTTGTTTGTCAAACCTGAGAAGTGTCGCTTCAGAGTCACCGAAGTCGATTTCCTCGGAATGATTGTGTCTCGTGAAGGTATCAAGATGGACCCTGAGAAAGTTAATGCTATTTTGAAATGGCCTGAGCCAACGAACGTAAAGCAGGTTCGCGCGTTCCTAGGCCTCGGCAATTTCTATAGACGTTTCATTAAAGATTATGCGATCATGGCTAGACCCATGACAGACCTTACGTGTAAAGACACGGTATTTAACTTTGGAGAAAAGGAACGCGCTGCGTTTGAGGCTTTGAAAGCTGCCTTTACTCGTGCTCCGGTACTTCAGTACCCCGATCAGGACCGCGAATTCCGCCTCGAAACCGATGCGTCTGAGTTCGCCGTCGGGGGAGTGATATCCATGAAGTGCGAAGACGGCGAATTCAGACCCGTCGCGTACATGTCACATTCCATGACACCTCCAGAACGAAATTATCCTATTCACGATAAAGAGATGCTGGCCATCATAAAAGCAACTGAGGCCTGGCGTCATTATCTCGAGGCCACTCCTTATGCCTTTGAGATCTACACGGACCATCATAATTTAACGTACTTCACCAAGTCGCAGAATTTGTCTAAGCGCCAAGCGCGCTGGCAGATGTGGATGACGCAGTTTAACTATTCGCTTATCTATAAAAAGGGAACCCAGATGCATGTTGCAGATCCGCTTAGCAGACGATCGGACCATTACGTATCTAGTTCCGACGATAACAAGGACCAGGTCCTGTTGAACCCGGTATCTATTAAACTGATCGACGTCACTGATCAGTCTTACGAAGAGCGACAATCGCTCGTTACGAACTTTCACGATACTCCTGTTGCTGGTCATAAAGGAGTAAAAGCTACGTATAACGCGCTCAGGAAGCATTATTCTTGGAAAGGGATGAAAGAGCAGATTCAAACCTACGTAAAGCACTGTCAAAAGTGCCAACAGTCCAAGGTGTCGAATCAAAAGACTTCTGGAAGTCTTATTCCTCTCCCTACCCCTAGCGGCCCGTGGCTTGACGTCACTATGGACTTTACCGAGATGCTGGAATCCCTCGGTTACAATTATATATTAGTTGTGGTTGATCGGTTCTCCAAGGAGGTCGTGTTTGTACCTTGCACTAAGGAGGAAACCGCCTTGTCAACCGCGGAGTTATTTAGAGATCATGTCTGGTGTCAGCATGGACTCCTGTCTTCCGTTGTGTCAGACCGCGGATCGGTCTTTGCAAGCAACTTCCTGGGGGAGTTGTATAGACTTTTAGGCATTAAAAGGAAAATGTCCACGGCATTTCACCCTCAAACCGATGGTCAAATGGAGCGGTTGAACCGCGAAATTAATCAGTATCTCCGAACCTACGTCAATGATCGTCAGAGCGAATGGGCCAAGTGGATCAAAATTGCCCAGTTCGTTTGGAACAACACGGTTTCGGAAGTAACCACTGATTCTCCGTTTGGAATTACCCGGAGTTATTCCCCTCGTATGGGTGTTGAGCCAGTGGATACAGTAGCCCCAGCAGCTAAGGACTTTGCCGCCGTATTTAATAAAGTCGTGGAGTCTTCTGAGAAGGCAAAACGTAATATGAAGCTTCAGGCGGATAAGCATAGAAATCCCGCCCCGGACTATGTTGTAGGCCAACAAGTTTGGCTTTCTACAGATAACCTTCGTATGCTAAATCGTGCTTCTAAGAAGCTTACGGAGAAGTGGATTGGTCCCTATGAGGTCACTCGAGTAACCCCGAATGCGGTTGAGCTTAAGCTCCCGAAAACTCTTCGAATTCACCCGGTTGTGAATGTCTCTCGGGTTAAACCTTATTTAGGTCCTCTTCCCGGCCAACCCGTGTCTCGGCCTGGTCCGATACATGTCTCTGAAGAACGCGATGAAGAGTACGAAGTGGACTATATTGTAGCCTCTCGTATTTATAAAAGACAGCTCCAGTATCTGGTACACTGGAAAGGATACGAAGAACATGAGAGAACATGGGAACCCTCCTCAAATTTGAAGAATTCTCCTCTGGTAGTCGAGCGCTTTTACCGAGAAAACCCCTCTGCCCCTCGAAAACTTCGTATGACCCAAGCGGACTTTGACTCGTTATTTAGTCGTGTTCCCGAAAACCTCACGGTTTGCGACGCTCAGTTCTGCAGTCTGGAATCCTGCACCTGAGGGGGGAGTAGTGTTACGGTCCGACTTTTTATCTTATCTAATCTGCGATTAGATAGCATTTATCTTATCTTAGTGTACAGCCTCTATCTTATCTACCTAGTCTAGACCTGTACCTCGTGCTGTACACGCTGCCACCCTTGACATCATTACGCATAGCCTTAGCTCCACCGTGATGTCATTACATAGCCTTCTACCTGCACGTAGCCTCATGGATAGCCTCGCGTAGCCCTCGTGTCTGGTAGTATATATACCGTGCAATCCAGCACCCAGAGGCTCCCCATTCGAGCTCATCTTGGGTTATTGCTCTAGATCCTCGCGTCCTATTTCCCTCAGAGCCTCGCGTGTAGTTGGGTCTTAGGTGTTCTGCCTAGGGTCATCTCAGGACCGGCCTCGGGCTGGTCCAGGTTCGCACTCGCCAATGACACAACTTGGTCGAGGGTGCGGATGGTCTGGCAGGAGGGCTCTACCCCCAGACGGTGTGCCAAATTGAAGGCCTTGATGGTATTTTTGAATGCGGGGGGGCCGTAGTTGGTAGCACCGGGGGTGTGAGCCAGGGCGCGAGGGTCGACGGTGGGCTCTGGTCCACCATAGTGGACGTAAGTGGCGAAGGCGGCCTGTTGGGCGTTCTCGCGGCGAGCGCGAGCCTTCTTGCCGCCATGTTGAGTGCAGCCTCCCTGTCCTTGGGCAGGAGTGTTTCTGCTCGTACTGCTGTTGGACCCGCCTTTCTGCTGCTGCTGCCTCTGGGGCTGCTGCTGCTGCTGGGTGAACTTGGGGTCAGCTGACTTGCGCTTCACAGCGCTAAGCTTGTTGGCCTGAGGGCCCTTACCACCGGCGCGCAAAGAGGCGCCTTTCTGCTCAAAAGAGAGCATGGCGGCTTTGACTATCCCGTCAGGCTTGAGGTTTTTGATCTTGTCCGGCGACGTTTGGCTAAGAATCTGAGCTACGACCTCCATAGTAGGAGGGAGCTTGCACAGAATGATCATTGCCTGCATGGGGGCAGGGAACTTGAAGCCGGCGTCCTTGAGATAAGCGAAATGGCTAAGCACCTTGGTGATAGCCGGAGTGGGATGGGAGCCAGCGGGAATGGTAGTCGCCAGGAGCTTGCTAAGCTCGGCGTAGGCAGAGCCGATACTGGGGGCGCCGAAGTTCTTCTTTAGGTGGTCCCAGATGTCCTTAACATTGTCGAGATTCGAGACGGCGACCTGGATAGAGGGGGTGAGGCGCAAGGTGATATTACCGAGTGCTCTCTCAGTGTTGTTGTCCCATTCCTTACGGTCATCGTGACCGGCAACGGGTTGCGTCGTCGAGTAAACATACCATTGGCCTTGCGCCCGAAGGTAGGCCTGCATAGAGGTGTGCCACTGCTGCCAGTTGGAGCCAGTGAACACGGGAACCATCTTGTCAAGAGTGCTGGACATGGTGATATTCTGTTGGGAGTCAACGGAGTCAGCAAGTGAATGCGACAACGGACAAGCAAGAAAAGAAGAAACACCTGAGTGCTAGTGAAAGCACTTCTGTCAACAGCTAACTCATGACTAGGTCATGCCAGCGCAAGTCGTCGACGATGTTCGCCATGGTTGGCGCAAGTCATCGACGAACTTCGCCTGTGGCAATACAGGTGCTCAACTAGGAGCTCACTGTTTGGCGCAAGTCGTCGACTGACTTCGCCTTGTGGCTGTGCAGGGGCTCACCTAGGAGCTCACTGTGGTCCACAGCATCAAGCTAGTTAAAGCGACGCTCAGGGAGCTGGAGTGCTGTCTGGTGCATTGCTGCACACAGTGCGCTCACAGGGCTCATAACCTGTTGAAGCAATACCTATGTACGTAGAGGAACTGCTACTCCAACTCACCTGTTGGGTGGAGTGCACAACCTGAGATGGTAGTGGTAGCTGGTTAAGAGCTGTTATATTATATAAGCGGTGGACGCTGTTTATATACAACAAATAGTGTGACATGTAACATCTACTCTAAAGAGAACTATTACTAAGTCTACACTAATATGGGTCGCAGTCTTGTGCGCACTTCGTCGACGGTTTATGCCGGGTGCATGTGCGACTTCAACACATCTCCAGATCTAAAGTTCAATAAATCATAGGTTGTGCTTCCCTTCTTTCTGAGTCACAGAGTCACTCTGGCTCACTCTGACTCACTCTGCTGCACATTATTCATCCCCTCTTGGCATTACTAATCCCCATTACTCCCCTTACCAATCACTTACCAATCATCCTTCAAATCATGCTTATCATGCTGCTTATCAATTCATGACTCATGCCCCTATGACTCATATGCATTATGTCATTGCATATGCTCATTTAGCTTCGATCTACTCATCCCATGCTTTCCCCCCCTCTCTTTTGGGCCCCATGCAATGATTTTTCCATATTCTTGGTTATACACCCCTTTTTACCTATGTTTTTGCTCTTTCCCTTGGCTCAGCAGCTTGTTCAGGCTCTCCCCATCGATGACTCAGCCTGATTACACTGCTTATCAATCGCTTACCAATTTCTTACCAATCTCTTACCAAGCACTTAGTCATTTGTTGTCACGACCATGTCCAGTTCCGGTTGCTCTCCCGGTTACTCCGGCATCATCGCAGCTATACAGCTCGATCCCGGCCCTTGCGCTTCATCCCCGGTTCCGGACTACGCTCGCGCACATAGTATCTGTTAAGTCCGTACTCGACCCTATCTGTTTCTCCAATCCGGTTTAGTTCCACTTACCGCATTGTTCCTGCACCCGTTCCATTGCCCCTGTATACTTCCAGATCCCCATGTCTGCTTCAAGCCTGGCTCCCTGTTTATTTTCCTCCCCGTTTATTTTCCTGTCCCTGTTTATTTTCCTGTCCCCATTTATTTTCCTGTCCCCGTTTATTTTCCTGTCTCCGTTTATTTTACTGACCTATTCCTTTCACTCTTGTTTCCTTGTTCCAGCTTTTGGTTGTTTACTTGCCACCATATATACTCAGGTTACTTCCGTCTCCATATATAAAGTCCTGTACTCAGTCTTGTATCTTCAGTCTGAAATCAACTAAGTCACCCACTCTGTATCTCTCATCCCTGCTCTCTCTTGACCGGAATCCACGCAAGGGGTCAACACTTGACTTCTGTCGTTGTACCCAATCGGTCTATCCTGCCCCCTGAGCAATACCCGGCCTAGGCCAATCTCTGCCCCTCCCTTGTTCAAGACCTTAACCAGATTTCATCCGGACTTTGTCCGGAGTGGACCCGGATTTGACAGTATTTCAGACTCGCACCTTGTGTGGGTTCTCAAAATGTTACTAGTACGCCCTCTTAGAAAAAACCCCTATTATGACCATGACTACCCGTACTCGCGCTTGTACTGAGGCAGCACTTGCTGAAGAAGCAGGAGCAGTCAACAATCTTCGTCTCTCTGCCGCTCAACAGGCTATGTCTAGTTGTAGGCAACCTCCGGTTTCAGTAAGCCAGTTTCGGAGCTTCACAGCTCGCTCCCCCAGACCAGTGTTGTCGACTCTGCATCGCGACGCTGCATCGCAGAGCCTTTGTGGCTCTGCAGACCCTGTTCACCAAGGATCCGTTCCTGGTGATAGGTTCCCCTACCACCTTGACCCCAGCCTGGATCATCGCAAGCCCGGCCGTTACCAGTGGTTCGGCCCCGAAGACGATGGTCCCGGTAATGACCCAGATGACCCCAGCGACGACGGTGATGATGATGACGATGACAAAGAGTTCCTCGACGCTACAGAAGAACTAGACGCTAATCTAGCGGTCTTCCATAACCTCGCCCTCACTGTCAACCGCCTCTCCCGCTCCTCTCGACGGACCAATGAGTCCTCTTCTTCATGTGCCAAAGTCCGAGACCCGGACACCTTCGACGGCACTGACCCCAAGAAACTCTGGACCTTTCTGGTCCAATGCGAACTTTGTTTTCAAGATCGCGCAAAAGCTTTCCGTCTGGACCGCGCTAAAATAACTTTCGCCCAGTCATACCTAAAAGGTATGGCATTAGAGTGGTTTGAACCGGACCTTCTCGAGTCCGCCAATCTGACTAACCGTCCCCACTGGATGGACAACTGGATCGCCTTCGTCGCGGAGCTCCAGTCCACCTTTGGACCGCACAACCCGGTCGCTGATGCGGAGCATCAGCTTGACCTCCTTCAGATGAAGGATAGCCACCGTGTCACACAGTACATCGTCGACTTCAACCGGCTGGCCTCTCAGATCAGGGGCTACGGTGACGGCGCACTCCGACACTACTTCTACTCCGGTCTACCTGACCGGATCAAGGACGAGCTTTCCCGGATAGGGAAGCCTTGGACGTTGGATGGTACCCGTGCCCTGGCGCAGGAGATCAATGTGCGCTATTGGGAGCATAAGGATGAAATCTCCCGGACCTCTAAAAGTCAGTTGTCCACCCCTGCTACCAAGTCCCTCAACTCTGGGGGCAACTCGACTAAATCCGGTCAGGAGAAATCCAAGACTGGTAGCAACGCCTTGTCCGGTTCCTCCAAACCGGCCAACAAACCTACCACATCCGGTCCCTCTAAACCGGACCTGACCGACAAGCTCGGGAAGGATGGCAAGCTCACCGCTGTGCGCCTAAGTGAGGGAAGAGGTCAGAACAACCAACAATCAACACCAAATGACAGCAAAATGCGAGTGGTGGTCTTCCTTTGCGTTTCTGGTATTTAATCTCCTCAGGGGGATGTGCTGCACACCTTCAGGCAGGATGCAGGAGGGAAGGGAAGGGCTTCTGATGGGGATGATATGCGACTGGGGATGGTATTGACTAGAGTTTAAAAGTCCAGTCCAGTCCAGTTTTTTTGCCTTTTTTGGAAGAGGACCAGACTGGACTGCTTTTGGAAGCCTGGGAATGGTTCATGGACTGCTTAAAGACTGGTCCAAAACCACTAAAAACCAGTCCAAACCACTAAAAAACTGGTTTTTTTTTTTTTTTTGCATTTTATTGATGTTTTTCACATCAAAGGTGTGTCAGATAGCATCTAAATACTATTTATAGACTGTAGTAATTATATACAAGTCATTACATATTTATTTGTGCCATATTTCATCCAAAAAGATCAATTTTACACCCCTTAAGACCCGCTGCAGGCCAAAAGTAGCCTGTAATATAGGGGTCAGAATACCATATATGTATTGCTTACATAATGCGGTTGCAACCGGTTGCAACCAGTCTTTTTCATCATTCTCAAAAGTAGGCAACTGGCAACTGCAGTCCGGTTGCGACCAGTCCAGTCCAGTCCAGTTTCTGGTCTTTTTGCGGTCCTATGGACTGGACTTTTAAACTCTAGTATTGACTCCTCTTCAGCCTACCACAATGGTTAGGAAGAGTCCTGGGATAGAAGAGTGATGATAGATTGATGACAGGGGTGTAACAGCAGTGATGGAGCAACAGGGAAGCAAGGGGACAGTTCCTGCTTCAAGAATACAATGGACAGTGATGGGATGGAGTGGACAGAGATGCTAGACTGCGCTTCAGCCTAGAGAAATGATCAGATACAAGATATATCTGATAAACAGCAATAAGGAGCTTTAGGCCAGCACTGAGTGACCTACAAGTCCAAAGACAAAGAGGGAGCTTATAGACAGTGAGGGAGAGTGAATGTGGTCGCTTTATTGAGGGGGAAGCAGACACTTCCTTGCAGCCTTTGGCTGCTGGTTTATATACAGGAGGGGCTGTGGCCCTGTAAGCACAAATGACTAAGTGCTTGGTAAGAGATTGATTGGTAAGCGATTGATAAGCAGTGTAATCAGGCTGAGTCATCAATGGGGAGAGCCTGAACAAGCTGCTGAGCCAAGGGAAAGAGCAAAAACATAGGTAAAAAGGGGTGCATAACCAAGAATATGGAAAAATCATTGCATGGGGCCCAAAAGAGAGGGGGGGAAAGCATGGGATGAGTAGATCGAAGCTAAATGAGCATATGCAATGACATAATGCATATGAATCATAGGGGCATGAGTCATGAATTGATAAGCAGCATGATAAGCATGATTTGAAGGATGATTGGTAAGTGATTGGTAAGGGGAGTAATGGGGATTAGTAATGCCAAGAGGGGATGAATAATGCGCAGCAGAGTGAGTCAGAGTGAGCCAGAGTGACTCTGTGTGACTCAGACAGAAGGGAAGCACAACCTGTGATTGATTGAACTTTAGATCTGGAGATGAGCTTCTGAAGCAGTGCCACTGATGGGAGTGGCTGGGGGATAATAACAGAATTGATCCAACCAGAAGAGCAGTGTCAGGTGGCCTGGAATGTCAAGTAGAGTCATAGTTGGTCACAGACTGTCACAAATCCCTTGGGTTGAGCTTCTGTAGGACAAAAACACGAAATTTCGTGCTCCTGAAGTGCAGTCTTCCCTTGAGCAGTATGGGGAAGGTTCTGAACTCTATTAGGGCTCCTAAGAAGGGTTCTAGAGCACTGTTTTATTTGTGTTTGTTGTGGGATAGCAGGGAAGTGAAACGTGAATAGCAGATTTGACGTGTCCAGGGAAGCAAGATGAATGATAGAGGGAGATGGATGTGACAGGACTCTGGGATGAAAGGACCATATGCAGAGGACTCAGGAGACACAGAGACAACCAGGTATGAATTTTCAAGTCTAACGATAGACTTGAGACGACCAAAGTACGTGCGTGACACAGGACTGACAAGGAGAACGCACTGACAGAGAATGAGAGGGACTGAGGGAGCAGGCTGGAAAGATATGTACCAGACAGTACACAGGCACTCAGGGAGAGGCTGTCCCAAGAGCAGGACATAGTTGAGGTCTGCTGCAATAGTGGAGAAACGTTCCAGGGAAAATGCGGACTCCATAATGAGTGATGAAGCAGGTGTCTGGATTGCAGGTGGAATATCTCCGTGGGAAATAAACAGATTTATGTCGGAACTTGACAGGCAGATAGACCATGGTCTAGGCTCCATGATGGTATAGTCACATGATTGATAGCTTCAAAAACGGTGAAGCTATTCAAAATATTGGAATGCCAGCACTGGGTGCCTAAATTTGACATTTGGGCGCTAAAATGATTCTTCCTTCTCTCCTTCGTTTCTCTATTGTTTCCTCTGCTTCTTTGGTTGTTCTGGTATGGGAGTTGGACTGCAGTAGGTTGCATTCCTCTCTCATACTGAAATGATCATCAATCCTTGGATTTTTCTGCTTCTTGGCAGTTCTCGTGCGATAGATGACTGTCAGCATTGGCATTCATCTCTCGCATCAGGATAGTCATTCTTGTGTGATAGATGGCTACAACAAACTTGTATTCATTCTTCACATAAGGATAGTCTTGACTTTGTGTGATATGGATAGCGAGGGCTGTCTGTATCCCTCAAGTCAGGACAATCTTTCAACAGATCTTGTGTGCATTCTTTGCATTAGTTTCATCGGCTAACTTTCTCCATGTCCACAGTACCAAACACGTTTGGTGCGTGACACTGCCGACGAGCGTAAGCGGCGACTCGACAATAACCTTTGCATGTTTTGCGGGGGTGCTGGCCACTTTGCTGACAAGTGCCAGAAGAAGTCGAAAAAAGCCAAAGCTCGCACTGCAGCAGCCTCTGAGTCTGCGAAACCGGACTCAAACTTGGGTGCTACTCCCGAGTCAAAAAAAGAGTAAGCAGTTCCCAGACCTCTGCACCACCGGTGAGCTGCGTTGACTCAGGTAGTGTGCCTATGGAGGCTCGCCTCAACGCGTCCGCTCTTTCAGATCTGAATTCCCTTACTCTGTCTGTTTCCTTAATAGCTTACAATTTATCGAAAATCCACGCGCTCGTGGACTCTGGTTCCACTCACTGCTTCGTAGATTCACAGTACGTGCACAAAAACAAATTTGTCACATATTCCGTACCCCCAATTGTACTCCGGCTCTTCAATGGTACATCCAACTTTATGATTACCCAAGCCACATAGTTCAGTCAAAAGCCCTCGCAAAAGTGGGTCATCGGACATGTACATTTGCCTGTAAAGGTGGGACTAGCCGACGCCGGCCGATGCTCGCAGAACTGGGCCAGGCCGATGTTTTCTATTATTGCAAATCTAGTACAGGCCTGAGGGACATTAATCACTGCAAAACTGGGATGGGCTGATGTTTGATAAAAATTGCAGAACTGGGACTGGTGGGAGCATTGTAAAACTAGGTCAGGCCTGTTGAACAAAAAAATTGACAAGTGTTGCAAAGCTGGGACTGGCCGATGTTGTAGATACATTGCAAAACTGGGTCAGGCCTGTTGAGAAAAAAGTTGTCAATTACTGCAAAACTGGGTCAGGCTGACATGGCAGAATGGGGTCAGGCCTTTTGAGGAAAAAATTGTCAAGCATTGCAAAACTGGGTCAGGCTGACATTGTATATACATTGCAGAACTGGATCAGGCCTGTTGAGAAAAAAAGTTGTCAAGCATTGCAAAACTGGGTCAGGCTGACATTGCAGAACTGGGTCAGGCCTGTTGAGGAAAAAGTTGTCAAGCATTGCAAAACTGGGCCAGGCTGACATTGCAGAACTGGGTCAGGCCTGTTGAGGAAAAAGTTGTCAAGCATTGCAAAACTGGGCCAGGCTGACATTGCAGAACTGGGTCAGGCCTGTTGAGGAAAAAGTTGCAGCAACTGGGTGACATTGCAGAACTGGGTCAGGCCTGTTGAGGAAATAGTTGTCAAGCATTGCAAAACTGGGTCAGGCTGACATTGCAGAACTGGGTCAGGCCTGTTGAGAAACAAAGTTGTCAAGTACTGCAAAACTGGGTCAGGCCTGTTGAGCAAAAAAGTTGTCAACCATTGCAAAACTGGGTCAGACCCAAAATTGATACACATTGCAGAATTAAATTACTGTGCTGACTACCAAAAATGTGGACCATTGATTAGGCAATATTGTGTACTGTTGGTGTGATAGTGTTGACTACCAAAGATGTGCAGCTTGGATTATCTAATGTTGTGTTCTATTGGTGTGGTAGTGCTGATTACCAAAAATGCGGACTATTGATTAGCCAATGTTGTGTAGTGTTGTTGTTGTAGTGTACTACCAAAAATGTGTAGTATTGATTACCTAATGTTGGGTACTCTTGGTGTGGTAGTGCTGATTACCAAAAATGCGGACTATTGATTGGCCAATGTTGTGTAGTGTTGTTGTTGTAGTGTACTACCAAAAATGTGTAGTATTGATTACCTAATGTTGGGTACTCTTGGTGTGGTAGTGCTGATTACCAAAAATGCGGACTATTGATCAACCAATATTGTGTGGTGTTGTTGTAGTGTACTACCAAAAAAAGTGTAGTACTGATTACCTAATGTTGTGTAGTATTGATGTGATAGTGTTCATTACCAAAAATGCGGACTGTTGATTAGCCAATATTGTGTAGTGTTGTTGTTGTAGTGTACTACCAAAGATGTGTAGTATTGATTATCTAATGTTTTGTACTGTTGGTGTGGTAGTGTTGATTACCAAAAATGTGTAGCTTGGATTACCTAATGTTGTGTACTGTTGGTGTGGTAGTGCTGATTACCAAAAATGCGAACCATTAGCCAATGTTGTGCAGTGTTGTTGTTGTGCAGTGTTGTTGTTGTAGTTTGATTACCAAAAATGTGTAGCTTGGATTACCTAATGTTGTGTACTGTTGGTGTGGTAGTGCTGATTACCAAAAATGCGAACCATTAGCCAATATTGTGTAGTGTTGTTGTTGTAGTGTACTACCAGAAATGTGTAGTATTAATTACCTAATGTTGTGTACTATTGATGTGGTAGTGTTGATTACCAAAAATGCGAACTATTGATCAACCAATGTTGTGTAGTGTCATTGTTGTAGTGTTGATTACCAAAAATGTGTAGCTTGGATTACCTAATGTTGTGTACTGTTGGTGTGGTAGTGTTGATTACCAAAAATGCGGACTATTGATTAGTCAATATTGTGTAGTGTTGATTACCAAAAATGTGTAGTTTGGATTACCTAATGTTGTGTACTGTTGGTGTGGTAGTACTGATTATCAAAAATGCGGACTATTGATTAGTTGTTGTAGTGTACTAACAAAAATGTGTAGTATTGATTATCTAATGTTGTGTACTGTTGGTGTAGTAGTACTGATCATCAAAAATGCGGACTATTGATTAGTTGTTGTAGTGTACTACCAAAAATGTGTAGTTTGGATGACCTAATGTTGTGTACTGTTGGTGTGGTAGTGTTGATTATCAAAAGTGCGGACTATTGGTTAGTCAATATTGTGTAGTGTTAATTACCAAAAATGTGTAGTTTGGATTACCTAATGTTGTGTATTGTTGGTGTGGTAGTGTTGATTATCAAAAATGCGGACTATTGATTAGCCAATATTGTGTAGTTTGGATTACCTAATGTTGTGTACTGTTGGTGTAGTAGTGCTGATTATCAAAAATGCGGACTATTGATTAGCCAATATTGTGTAGTGTTGTTGTTGTAGTGTACTACCAAAAATGTGTAGTATTGATTACCTAATGTTGGGTACTCTTGGTGTGGTAGTGCTGATTACCAAAAATGCGGACTATTGATCAACCAATATTGTGTGGTGTTGTTGTAGTGTACTACCAAAAATGTGTAGTACTGATTACCTAATGTTGTGTAGTGTTGATGTGATAGTGTTCATTACCAAAAATGCGGACTGTTGATTAGCCATTATTGTGTAGTATTGTTGTAGTGCACTACCCAAAATCTGTAGTGTTAATTACCCAATGTTGTGTAGTGTTGATTACCAAAAGTGCGGACTTCTGATTAGCCATTATTGTTTAGTGTTGATTACCAAAAATGCGGACTATTGATTAGGAAATGTAGTGTAGTGTTTGTGTATTGGAGTTGATTACCAACATTGTGTAGTTTTCATTAACTAAATTCAGTAGTGTCAACACTTGATTACATAAGCTCTCCAAGCGCCACTACTCCCAAAACATTACCATATTTGGTCAATAGTTGACTTCAAATATTCCCACCTTTGTTCTGGTACTTTTCTTCCCCTTCTGTGCTTCATCCCTGGTCCAAATGTACTGTAAAAATGATTCTGTATCCCATATTACCCTATAGGATCACCATTGGACCCTCATCTAAATGTGCAAGGGGCTCTGTATCCCCAGAGAGTAGTGCAGGCTTAAAAACACCAAAAATGTTCGCATTTTTGATACATTCAACATATCAACTTAAAGAATGCATCCCCATACAGGGGATATATGTACCTACAACATATTTACAGTCCACAGCATGGGATCCATGTCCTGGTGCGATGTTTTATGTTTTTCCTTTGCAAACATATCACCATGGCAGGCAATTACTAGGAGGTATGGTGGCTACTGGATGGTCTCCAGTGGTATTACTATGCTATACCAAAGTCCCAATACAATCTAGTGAGCAGCTGACCACTCCAAGAGGAGCAGCATAGAAAACAGCACTTTCATAACAATAGGTGCTGTATGATCCTCCAGATCAGGTATGCACAATATGACTATCTCAAAAGCTGGGGGATACCATACAGTAGTGGATACAATTTACTCAAGTCAATACCGCTTGATGTGGGGGAGGGAAGGGCACAATAACATACAGAAGGCGTGGGAAAATACCCCACAAAATGCGGAGATATGCAAAAACATTACATATCACACAACACATAACATCTACTGACCTAGAAATGCTACCAACAGCCTACTAATATCACATAATGCTTATACTCAGCTGTTCCTGACATGCTTAGAGGCACAAATCATTCAAGGTTTGAAAAATGCGGAAATGTGCTACATCATATCAGTACTGCAGGTGCAAAGCTGCAGTGTATATGGACAGTAACAACATGTTCTTGGTTCAAATGATTTGTGCCTCTAAGCATGTCAGGAACAGCTGAGTATAAGCATTATGTGATATTAGTAGGCTGTTGGTAGCATTTCTAGGTCAGTAGATGTTATGTGTTGTGTGATATGTAATGTTTTTGCATATCTCCGCATTTTGTGGGGTATTTTCCCACGCCTTCTGTATGTTATTGTGCCCTTCCCTCCCCCACATCAAGCGGTATTGACTTGAGTAAATTGTATCCACTACTGTATGGTATCCCCCAGCTTTTGAGATAGTCATATTGTGCATACCTGATCTGGAGGATCATACAGCACCTATTGTTATGAAAGTGCTGTTTTCTATGCTGCTCCTCTTGGAGTGGTCAGCTGCTCACTAGATTGTATTGGGACTTTGGTATAGCATAGTAATACCACTGGAGACCATCCAGTAGCCACCATACCTCCTAGTAATTGCCTGCCATGGTGATATGTTTGCAAAGGAAAAACATAAAACATCGCACCAGGACATGGATCCCATGCTGTGGACTGTAAATATGTTGTAGGTACATATATCCCCTGTATGGGGATGCATTCTTTAAGTTGATATGTTGAATGTATCAAAAATGCGAACATTTTTGGTGTTTTTAAGCCTGCACTACTCTCTGGGGATACAGAGCCCCTTGCACATTTAGATGAGGGTCCAATGGTGATCCTATAGGGTAATATGGGATACAGAATCATTTTTACAGTACATTTGGACCAGGGATGAAGCACAGAAGGGGAAGAAAAGTACCAGAACAAAGGTGGGAATATTTGAAGTCAACTATTGACCAAATATGGTAATGTTTTGGGAGTAGTGGCGCTTGGAGAGCTTATGTAATCAAGTGTTGACACTACTGAATTTAGTTAATGAAAACTACACAATGTTGGTAATCAACTCCAATACACAAACACTACACTACATTTCCTAATCAATAGTCCGCATTTTTGGTAATCAACACTAAACAATAATGGCTAATCAGAAGTCCGCACTTTTGGTAATCAACACTACACAACATTGGGTAATTAACACTACAGATTTTGGGTAGTGCACTACAACAATACTACACAATAATGGCTAATCAACAGTCCGCATTTTTGGTAATGAACACTATCACATCAACACTACACAACATTAGGTAATCAGTACTACACATTTTTGGTAGTACACTACAACAACACCACACAATATTGGTTGATCAATAGTCCGCATTTTTGGTAATCAGCACTACCACACCAAGAGTACCCAACATTAGGTAATCAATACTACACATTTTTGGTAGTACACTACAACAACAACACTACACAATATTGGCTAATCAATAGTCCGCATTTTTGATAATCAGCACTACTACACCAACAGTACACAACATTAGGTAATCCAAACTACACAATATTGGCTAATCAATAGTCCGCATTTTTGATAATCAACACTACCACACCAACAATACACAACATTAGGTAATCCAAACTACACATTTTTGGTAATTAACACTACACAATATTGACTAACCAATAGTCCGCACTTTTGATAATCAACACTACCACACCAACAGTACACAACATTAGGTCATCCAAACTACACATTTTTGGTAGTACACTACAACAACTAATCAATAGTCCGCATTTTTGATGATCAGTACTACTACACCAACAGTACACAACATTAGATAATCAATACTACACATTTTTGTTAGTACACTACAACAACTAATCAATAGTCCGCATTTTTGATAATCAGTACTACCACACCAACAGTACACAACATTAGGTAATCCAAACTACACATTTTTGGTAATCAACACTACACAATATTGACTAATCAATAGTCCGCATTTTTGGTAATCAACACTACCACACCAACAGTACACAACATTAGGTAATCCAAGCTACACATTTTTGGTAATCAACACTACAACAATGACACTACACAACATTGGTTGATCAATAGTTCGCATTTTTGGTAATCAACACTACCACATCAATAGTACACAACATTAGGTAATTAATACTACACATTTCTGGTAGTACACTACAACAACAACACTACACAATATTGGCTAATGGTTCGCATTTTTGGTAATCAGCACTACCACACCAACAGTACACAACATTAGGTAATCCAAGCTACACATTTTTGGTAATCAACACTACAACAACAACACTGCACAACAGTAATGGTTCGCATTTTTGGTAATCAGCACTACCACACCAACAGTACACAACATTAGGTAATCCAAGCTACACATTTTTGGTAATCAACACTACCACACCAACAGTACAAAACATTAGATAATCAATACTACACATCTTTGGTAGTACACTACAACAACAACACTACACAATATTGGCTAATCAACAGTCCGCATTTTTGGTAATGAACACTATCACATCAATACTACACAACATTAGGTAATCAGTACTACACTTTTTTTGGTAGTACACTACAACAACACCACACAATATTGGTTGATCAATAGTCCGCATTTTTGGTAATCAGCACTACCACACCAAGAGTACCCAACATTAGGTAATCAATACTACACATTTTTGGTAGTACACTACAACAACAACACTACACAACATTGGCCAATCAATAGTCCGCATTTTTGGTAATCAGCACTACCACACCAAGAGTACCCAACATTAGGTAATCAATACTACACATTTTTGGTAGTACACTACAACAACAACACTACACAACATTGGCTAATCAATAGTCCGCATTTTTGGTAATCAGCACTACCACACCAATAGAACACAACATTAGATAATCCAAGCTGCACATCTTTGGTAGTCAACACTATCACACCAACAGTACACAATATTGCCTAATCAATGGTCCACATTTTTGGTAGTCAGCACAGTAATTTAATTCTGCAATGTGTATCAATTTTGGGTCTGACCCAGTTTTGCAATGGTTGACAACTTTTTTGCTCAACAGGCCTGACCCAGTTTTGCAGTACTTGACAACTTTGTTTCTCAACAGGCCTGACCCAGTTCTGCAATGTCAGCCTGACCCAGTTTTGCAATGCTTGACAACTATTTCCTCAACAGGCCTGACCCAGTTCTGCAATGTCAGCCTGGCCCAGTTTTGCAATGCTTGACAACTTTTTCCTCAACAGGCCTGACCCAGTTCTGCAATGTCAGCCTGGCCCAGTTTTGCAATGCTTGACAACTTTTTCCTCAACAGGCCTGACCCAGTTCTGCAATGTCCAGCCTGGCCCAGTTTTGCAATGCTTGACAACTTTTTCCTCAACAGGCCTGACCCAGTTCTGCAATGTCAGCCTGACCCAGTTTTGCAATGCTTGACAACTTTTTTTCTCAACAGGCCTGATCCAGTTCTGCAATGTATATACAATGTCAGCCTGACCCAGTTTTGCAATGCTTGACAATTTTTTCCTCAAAAGGCCTGACCCCATTCTGCCATGTCAGCCTGACCCAGTTTTGCAGTAATTGACAACTTTTTTCTCAACAGGCCTGACCCAGTTTTGCAATGTATCTACAACATCGGCCAGTCCCAGCTTTGCAACACTTGTCAATTTTTTTGTTCAACAGGCCTGACCTAGTTTTACAATGCTCCCACCAGTCCCAGTTCTGCAATTTTTATCAAACATCAGCCCATCCCAGTTTTGCAGTGATTAATGTCCCTCAGGCCTGTACTAGATTTGCAATAATAGAAAACATCGGCCTGGCCCAGTTCTGCGAGCATCGGCCGGCGTCGGCTAGTCCCACCTTTACAGGCAAATGTACATGTCCGATGACCCACTTTTGCGAGGGTTTGTGACTGAACTACCTGCGGCTCACCCGGAAGGACGCCCCTTGGAATTTTTCTGAGGAGTGCCGTCGCTCCTTTAACATGCTCAAGTGGGCCTTCACCACCGTGCCAGTCCTCACACATTTCATTCCAGACTCTCCAATTACCGTGGAGACCGATGCTTCCGACTACGCTGTCGCCGGTATACTCTCCATTACCTGCGCCGATGGCGAACTACGTCCAGTCACATTCTACTCCCGGACCTTAACAGCCCCGGAGCTGAACTATGACATGCACGACAAGGAACTGCTGGCGATCTTTGAGGCATTCCGGTCATGGTGCCACTATCTGGAGGGCTCCGCTACCCCGGTCGACGTTGTCACCGACCACAAAAACCTGGAATACTTTTCCACATCAAAAGTTCTTACATGCCGGCAAGCCCGGTGGTCGGAATTCTTGTCCCAGTTCCACTTAGTTATTCGTTTTCGCCCCAGTAAGCTTGGTGCTAAGCCGGATGCCCTGACTCGACGATGGGACATCTACCCCAAAGAGGGGGATAGCAGCTACGCCCAGGTTAACCCCCACAATCTCCGGCTGGTGTTCACCCAAGAGCAACTAGCTCACTCCCTTCGCGCTACGTACCTAGAGCTCCCTATCCTAAGGGCAGTTGACATCATGGACATCGAGACCCTTCACTCAGACATCCTATCCGCCCTCCCCACTGACCCTATTGCCCAAGCTCACCTCTCTGATACCGCCGAGTCGCGGTGGTCAGTAGACGAGTCCGGTCTCCTCCGGCTCCATGGTCGCATCTACGTACCAGACTCAAAGGACCTTCGCCTCAGAGTTCTCCAGTATAAGCACAACCACCCCACCTCTGGGCACTTTGGACAGAATCACACCCTGGAGCTCATCCGTCGCGACTACACCTGGCCAGGTCTCTGGTCGTTCGTTACAAACTATGTCCGGACCTGCACGACCTGTGCCCGAGCTAAAGCACTGCGCCATCGTCCCTATGGGTTGCTTAAACAGCTCCCCATCCCGGAGAAGCCCTGGAATTCCATCTCCATGGATTTTATAGAGCAACTCCCCACATCTTCCGGCTTCACAGCCATCCTAGTCGTCGTAGACCGGCTCTCAAAGCAATCCATCTTCATTCCAACTCACGATACCATCACCAGCCCGGAACTCGCGAAACTATTCCTACTCCACGTGTTCTCCAAACACGGAGTCCCCGCCCATGTCACCTCTGACCGAGGTACTGAGTTCGTATCCCACTTCTTCCGGTCACTCAGAAAGGCACTCGACATGCGCCTACACTTCACTTCCGGCTATCACCCGGAAGGTGATGGCCAAACCGAGCGATCCAACCAAACACTCGAACAGTACCTCCGGTGTTACTGCAATTACCAGCAGGACAACTGGGCAGATCTCTTACCGCTTGCAGAGTTCGCGTACAATAATGCACCTAGTGCAACTACTGGAGTTTCTCCCTTCTTCGCAAATAAAGGTTATCACCCTAATATCTCAGTACACCCGGAATGTGATATGACCTCCACCTGGGCCCGCGAATACGCAGTTGACCTAGACTCACTGCACAGTTACCTCCGTGAAGAGATGGCCAACGCTCAGATCCGCTATCAAGGTCCGGCAGATGCCAAGCATACTCCGGCACCGGACTTCAAGGTTGGCGACCAAGCATATGTAAAAGCAAAATATTTCTGTTCCACACGACCATCCAAAAAACTATCAGAAAAGAATCTAGGGCCATATATGATTATAGCCCAAGTGGGTTCGCTCTCTTTCACTCTCCGTCTTCCGGATTCTATGCGCGCAGTTCATCCGGTCTTCCACGTCTCACAGCTAGAACCAGCTGCGCCCAACTCCATCCCCAACCACCGCCCCCACCGGTCGAAGTTGACGGCGAGCCGGAGTTCAAGATCTCCGAGATTCTCGACTCCAAGATCGACTGTTGACGCAAAACTTGCAAACTCCTGTACTTGGTCCGGTGGACCGGTTATGAAGGTACTGACGAGGAAACCTCATGGCTACTCGCCACCGAGCTTGGTAACGCAGTAGAACTCCTAGGCAAATATCACTCCCAGTACCCTGACAAACCCGGCCCTTTGGCCTCTATCTAGTCTGGTAGTATTCCCGGTATCTCTTTCTCGTGTCCGAAAACCGTTTCTCGCTATTCTGTCTGTCTCCCGCCCTGTCTCTTGTTCCCTTCTCTCAGTTCACTGTCTTGCTCGCTCTGTTTCGTTTCCTAAACACTTTTCTTTTATAAACATTTAAAATTAAAAGTACACTAAAAGTTTACAGTAAAAGAAAATTGTCTGGACCAGACTCATGCATCCTCCGAGGCGTGCGCCTCATTGTCCTCATGAAGCCCGGTCACTTCCCCTTCAACCTCCTCCTGGTCGACCTCCTCTCCGTCTGTTGACTCCACTCCGGCATCTCCGGTCTCCTCGAATCCGAACAGGGCACACTCGTCCACAAGTGTGCCCAGCAACTGTCTGGATGCAGAGACCACTGCCGCCGTGTACCACTGCGCCGATGCAAGGTTCTCTACTGCCTCGATCAGTTGGTCCATACGCTCGATGAGCGTGGACCCAGACCTGGACGGACCTGCGACAATCTCCACATCTCTGTCGATCTTGGCGACCAACTTCTTGGTGTGTTTCTTCTCGCCGGCTCTGGGAGACGTCGCCACTGCCTTCCCCTTCCCCTTCCTGGACCTGGACCCACTCCCTTCTACCTCCGGCCACTCGCACTTATCCTTCATCGACGCGCAGCGTATGCACGCGCGCTGCCGGGGGTTTTCGGCATCCCTCTTGCAAGGGGCACCTAGGCGTGCACACCGCACGCAGCTGCAAGGCAAGGTTAGCAAAAAACAAAACAAAAGAATAAATCGACCGGTACTTACCTGGCCTCCTGTGACCGGTTCCCACTGGGCCTGGCCACCGCGTTCTCCTCGCGCTGCCTCTTCTTCATCGCCTCCCCTGCTCTCTGCTTTCCGGTCGCCTCCTCACGCATTTTCTTCTCCGCATACGCCTGCTCCCTCTCCGCCTGGATCCGGGCGATCTCCTCTCGCTCCTTCCGCTCTGCATCCTCCTTGGCCTTTTGCTGAGCCACCACCCAGGCTCTCTTCTCTGCCGCCTCGTGCGCATGTTCCTCTGCCGCCTTGCGCTTGTCCTCTGCCATCAGCCGGGCCTTTTCTGCAAGGATCCTCTCCCGCTCCGCCAGGAGCCGGACCCTCTTCTCTGCCTCCTCTCGCTCCTTGCGCTCGGCCTCCTCACATTCCCGGCGCGCCTTCTCTTCCCGCCTCGCCTGCTTGCATCGATGCCACTCTTCCGCCTTCGCCTGAGCCATGTTGTCGTCGTTGTCATCGTCCGATTGCAGCTCCGGCATCTTGGCCTTCGTCCAGTCTTGCTGGCCGGGCACGATGAGGGTAGTGGGGGTAGGCTGCTTGGATGCGGAAGACATGATGGGTGTTAGGAAAATTGCTGAGAACGAAATCCGTCCGTTTACTTATAGGAACAAATTTGAATTCAGACAAAGGGTGTGGACTCGCCATTGTTCTTAGCCAGCCTCACACTTGCCTCATGGCGCCTCATGGGTTTGGCCCCTAAGTGGGGGATACTGTCACGACCATGTCCAGTTCCAGTCGCTCTCCCAGTTACTCTGGCTTCATCGCAGCTATACAGCTCGATCCTGGCCCTTGCGCTTCATCCCCGGTTCCGGACTACACTCGCGCACATAGTATCTGTTGAGTCCGTACTCGACCCTATCTGTTTCTCCAATCCGGTTTAGTTCCACTTACCGCATTGTTCCTGCACCCGTTCCGTTGCCCCTGTATACTTCCAGATCCCCGTGTCTGCTTCAAGCCTGGCTCCCCGTTTATTTTCCTCCCCGTTTATTTTCCTGTCCCTGTTTATTTTCCTGTCCCCATTTATTTTCCTGTCCCCATTTATTTTCCTGTCTCCGTTTATTTTACCGACCTATTCCTTTCACTCTCGTTCCCTTGTTCCGGCTTTTGGTTGTTTACGTGTCACCGTATATACTCAGGTTACTTCCATCTCCGTATATAAAGTCCTGTACTCAGTCTTGTATCTTCAGTCTGAAATCAACTAAGTCACCCACTCCGTATCTCTCGTCCCTGCTCTCTCTTGACCGGAATCCACGCAAGGGGTCAACGCTTGACTTCTGTCGTTGTACCCAATCGGTCTATCCTGCCCCCTGAGCAATACCTGGCCTAGGCCAATCTCTGCCCCTCCCTTGTTCAAGACCTTAACAGGATTTCGTCCGGACTTTGTCCGGAGTGGACCCGGATTTGACATTTGTGCTTACAGGGCCACATCCCCTCCTGTATATAAACCAGCAGCCAAAGGCTGCAAGGAAGTGTCTGCTTCCCCCTCAATAAAGCAACCACATTCACTCTCCCTCACTGTCTATAAGCTCTATCTCTGTCTTTGGACTTGTAGGTCACTCAGTGCTGGCCTAAAGCTCCTATATTGCTGTTTATCAGATATATCTTGTATCTGATCATTTCTCTAGGCTCAAGCGCAGTCTAGCATCACTGTCCACTCCATCCCATCACTGTTCATCGCATTTTTGAAGCAGGAACCCTGTCCCCTTGCTTCCCCTCTGCTCCATCACTGCTGTATCACCCCTATCATCAATCTATCATCGCTCTTCAATCCCAGGACTCTTCCTAACCACTGTGGTAGGCTGAAGAGGAGTCAATACCATCCCCAGTCGCATATCATCCCCATCAGAAGCCCTTCCCTTCCCTCCTGCATCCTGCCTGAAGGTGTGCAGCACATCCCCCTGAGGAGATTAAATACCAGAAACGCAAAGGAAGACCACCACTTGCATTTTGCTGTCATTTGGTGTTGGTTGTTGGTTGTTCTGACCTCTTCCCTCACTTAGGCGCACACCGACTTGACGTCGAAGACCCATTGGTTCTTAATGACCTTCCGGTCTCCGGGACAGTCAACTAGCTCAAAGACTTTGCGCTTTCGCAGCACATCGAGCTCTTCTTGGCAAGCAAGTCGCCAGAGTTTCTGCTCAGCTTGGGGTAAGCGAGCAATGTCCTTGTAGGACCAGTTGCGGACGCTCTCATATTGAGGCTCGTGGATTTCGAGGGCTTTGCCCATCAGGTATCGGACTAGGTTTGCTCCCCCTTCCTCGCACATCTTTTGCACATCTTCCTCACTGGGCGTTGCAGAGGTGTCGTGGAAACCACCAGGGATATGGTCTGGTGTGTCCGGTTGTGGGGGCCTAGGGGCCTCACCCACTGTTTCTTGCCATCAAGAGGCACTTTCAATATCCCAGAGTTGCTCAACGGGATGTTGCCGCTCACTATATATGTTACCGGGGCGCAATGGCGCTCTACGTTCACATTGGGGGCAGGCAGGGATATTCACTGCAGGGGGTCGCAGTGCATTCTGGCGGCGTTCAGCTTGGCCAGGATGCTGCGGTGCCAGGGGTGGCGGATTTCTCGCTGGTGAAGGCGTTCTCAGTGCCGGTGGAGGCACTGGAGATGGCATATGGGGAGGATTTATTTGGTTAGGCTCTTCCTCAGGAGCCTCGGGTTCCTCACACTTTGGATCGTCATCCTGTGCTTGGGGATGTGGGTAGCCATGGTTGTGTTCCACATCATCATCACTGTCGGTATCATCAGGGGGATTTCCTGGTCAATCAGTGGCTGGTTTCGGATTTGCCCTTCCAAAAGGGTTCTCAAGAGGTTCGCACCTGTTTTTGGGGCAGCGAGGGAAATGACACTCGTCAAAGACAGTGTGGGCAGCGGTGAACACTGCATTGGTGGAGCGCATAAACAAGAAGTTGCGCTCATTGCCAGGGGCAACACCGATATAAGTCATAAGCTCCGACTTGGGAGCCATCTTATTTGCTCTAGCCGTTGCTGGGAGGTAGACAAAGGCTCCACAGCCAAATACACGTAGGTGGTCGATGTTAGGCATCTCCCCCTTAAGCATTTCATGGGGGGTGCACCATCGCAGGCAAGCTACTGGAGTACGGTTGTAAATGTGGGTTGCGTGAGCGAACACAAATTCCCACCAGGAGTCAGGAATGCAGGCTTGATGCCGCATAGACTCAGTGTTGTCCATGAGAGTGTGCCCTAAACGCTCAGCATGGCCATTCTGCATGGGGGTTCTTGGAGTACTTTGATATATTTTAATTCCTTTCTCAAGGAGTGCTCAATCAAACAGATTGGATTTATACTCTCCACCGGCATCGGACATCCATCCAATGACGTGCATATCATGTTGGACGCACACCATTTCAAGGAAATCTTTGGCAGCCGTAATCACTGCAGCTTTGGAGCGAAGAGGCATAGTCCAGGCATGAGAGGTATAATCATCGTAGAAGGTGATAACGTATTTGAATTTCCGGTACGATGTAACCAGGAAAGATTTGAGATCAGAGTGCACCAGCTCAAAGGGCTTGGAAGCACGTCTTTTGTTCTCAGGGAAAACTTGATTGGGCATTTTGCCAAGAGCACATCCAGGGCAAACACAGTCCTCAGTAAGAAAGTGAATTTCTGGGAAGCGCTGCGTATGTTTTTGCGCACGTCGGAGTACTTCCTTCGAGGGGTGCCCGAATCTCCCGTGCATAATGTCGTAATTGACTTTGCTCACGGAGGCAATGTAGTTAGATCTAATTATCGGGATAGATCTAATCCCAAAAATGATGTTGCAATCGTCTTCTGGGTCTGGCCCAAACCATAGGCATTCAGCTTTATGAGTGAGGCTAATGCCTCTCTTATCGCCAGTGACTTTGTAGTTACGCTGGAGCATTTCACCCATAGAAATAAGGCGTGCAGTAGAGCCTGGCATATGGAGCACTTGGGTGAGTGTAATAACTTTCTCATCCCCAGAGTTGTGGTCTAGGCACTGGAGTAATACTGTGCCAATGCCAGCAATTAGTGCTACACCATTAGCCGTTTTGGCGTAGTGCGCTTGCTTTAGCGTGTTGTAGGAGGCAAAATTGCCTATGTCACTGGTGAAGTGGCGTGATGCGCCAGAGTCTAGTAGCCAGAAAGCACCAGAAAGTTCACTATTGTCGACCATTTTTCCCTTACAGCCAGCACAGCGTGCATCATTCGAACAGGAACAAATATATGCATTACTCGAGACATGACACGACAAATTGTAGTTACTGCTCGCTATATACAGTGCCGGCGTAAAGTGCACATGTAAAGGGAGTGTGTCAGTGTCGGTCAGCATGCGTGCAGAAGGTACTTGCCTGAAAAGGCTGGCCTCTGCGCCCATCGCCATCGATGTCGCGTTGTAGCGGTCAAGGACCATCGCGTTGATCTCATCAAACTCGTCATCAGCGAATGGTTCGTGAGTGATCAGTTCATCATCCCCAAGGGAGATGGCATCCTCCTCATACATCGTGATGCGCTCCAGCAGGAGGGCTCTACCCCCAGACGGTGTGCCAAGTTGAAGGCCTTGTTGGTAGCACTGGGAGTGTGAGCCAAGGCACGAGGGTCGACGGTGGGCTCTGGTCCATTGTAGTGGATGTATGTGGCGAAGGCAGCCTGTTGGGCATTCTCACGGTGAGCACGAGCCTTCTTGCCGCCGCGTCGAGTGCGGCCTCCCTGTCCTTGGGCAGGAGTGTTTCCGCTCGCACTGCCGTTGGACCCGCCTTGCTGCTGGGCAAACTTGGGGTCAGCCAGCTTGCGCTTCACAGCGCTAAGCTTGTTGGCCTGTGGGCCCTTACCACCAGCGTGGGAGGAGGCGCCTTTTTGCTTGAAGGAGAGCATTGTGGCCTTAACGATCCCATCAGGCTTGAGGTTCTTGATCTCGTCCGGCGACGTTTGGCTGAGAATCTGAGCTACGACCTCCATAGTGGGAGGGAGCTTGCAAAGAATAATCATTGCCTGCACAGGGGCAGGGAACTCGAAGCCAGCATCCTTGAGATAAGCGAAGTGGCTAAGCACTTTGGTGATGGCCAGAGCAGGATGGGAGCCAGCGGGGATGGTAGTTGCCAGGAGCTTGCTAAGCTCAGCGTGGGCAGAGCCAATACCGGGGGCGCCGAAGTTCTTCTTGAGGTGGTCCCAGACGTCCTTAACGTTGTCGAGGTTCGAGACTGCAACCTGGATCGAAGGGGCAAGGCACAAGGTGATGTTACCAAGCGCTCTCTCAGTGTTGTCGTCCCACTCCTTTCGGTCATCATGACCCGCATGTGTTGTTGAATAAATGTACCATTGGCCTTGTGCCCGGAGGTAGGCCTGCATTGAAGTGTGCCACTGCTGCCAGTTGGAGCCAGTGAACACGGGAACCATCTTGTCAAGAGCGCTGGACATGGTGATATTCTGTTGGGAGTCAACAGAGTCAGCAAGTGAATGCAACAATGGACAAGCAAGAAAAGAAGAAACACCTGAGTGCTAGTGAAAGCACTTCTGTCAACAGCTAACTCATGACTAGGTCATGCCAGCGCAAGTCATCGATGATGTTCACCATGGTTGGCACAAGTCATCAACGAACTTCGCCTGTGGCAATACAGGTGCTCAACTAGGAGCTCACTGTTTGGCGCAAGTCGTTGACTGACTTCGCCTTGTGGCTGTGCAGGGGCTCACCTAGGAGCTCACTGTGGTCCACAGCATCAAGCTAGTTAAAGCGACGCTCAGGGAGCTGGAGTGCTGTCTGGTGCATTGCTGCACACAGTGCGCTCACAGGGCTCATAACCTGTTGAAGCAATACCTATGTACGTAGAGGAACTGCTACTCCAACTCACCTGTTGGGTGGAGTGCACAACCTGGGATGGTAGCAGTAGCTGGTTAAGAGCTGTTATATTATATAAGTGATGAACACTGTTTATATACAACAAATAGTGTGATGCATGACTGTGACGCATGACGTGTGACATGTAACATCTACCCTAAAGAGGACTATTACTAAGTCTACACTAATATGGGTTGCAGTCTTGTGCGCACTTTGTCGATGGTTTACGCCAGGTGCACGTGTGTCAAGTCCGGGTCTACTCCGGTAGGAGGTCCGGTCAAGTCCGGACAAGCGCGGATGAAGGAAGAGGGCAGAGGGCTGGACGAGGGATTAGTCCGGCCGGAGTTGGTGACCGCTTGGATTCAACAACAAGGACGACGTGCGTTGATCCCTTGCGTAGGTTCCGGTCAAGGTGATAGAGACGGAGACAGAGACAGAGACAGACAGAGACTGGAGTAGTGACTAAGTTGATTTCAGACTGAGGTGTACAAGGTAAACTAGAGGGTACTTATACTAAGTAGAACTAGGGTCGAGTACATACGGTGACAAGTAAACAACCTAATAGTGGACAAGGGATGACCGGAGTTAGGACTAGGTCAGGACCAGTGAAAATAAAGTCAGGACCATGTAAAATAAATCAGGTCCGGTGAAAATGCTACAAGGTATAGAATATATCGAGTTCACGGAGAACTCACGTCAAGGCAGGGTAAACGGCGAAGTGTGGTAACGAGCGAATGGAGCATAGACCAAGGGTCGTGCTTAACGGAAGGTTATCTGCGTGAGCGCGACCGGAGTAGGAGACAAGCGACCGGAGTAGAGCTGTAGAGCTGCGATGCGACCGGAGTGACCGGATAAGGCCCGGAGTTGGGCATGGTCGTAACAACGTGCGACTTCAACAATATTTACCACTTCACTACAAACCTCCCCACCTCCATCACCAGTGTCGTCGACACGACCACCACCATCAGTGATGGCAATGACGACCCCACCACGGATGATGGACAATGGCGACAACACCAACCACCACCACCAGCATCGTTAATGCAACCACCACCATCAGCGATGACAACGGCCGCAGCCATCACCAACACGATGACAATGGCTCCCAGCGACGGCACCGACCACGACCACGATGATGTGGCCACCAGTGATGACGTGACCACCACCATCTCACCACCAGTGCCCCCCCCCCTGCCCCCATCCCCAGTGTCGTCCGATGACAACAACGATCCCCAGCGACGATGTGATTACCCACATCCCCAGCGTCGTCGACGTGGCCACCGACAATGACTACCCCCATCACCATCCCCAGCGTCGACGGCGACGACGCGATCACCCCCATCCCCATCCCCACCGTCATCCAACGCCCACCAGCGTTGTCGACCAGACGATGGCGACAACGGCTACCAGCAACAGCACCAACCACAACCACAACCACAGCCTGCGTTGACGATGCACCCACCAGTGACAATGTGGCCACCATCCTACTGCCAGCGTCGTTGTTGCGACCCGATGACAACGACTACCCCACCACCTCATCGACGACACGGTCACCATCCCACCACGAGCATTGTCGTCGTGACCCAACAACAACAACAACACCCAGCCCCCGACAATGGCCACCCGTGTGATGACGATGACGATGATCCCCATCCCCAGCGTCGATGGCGATGACGCGATGACTGCCATCCCTGCTGTTTGAATATATGTAGTACTTAGTTATTTGTATTGTACTTGTAGTAGTTCTAATAAATTTATTTTTTTTACTCTACTGATACTACATTGGAGTGACTACCAGGAATAATGGGCTGAACCAGACTGGTGCAGAGTCGGACAGACTGGTACAGAGTCGGACAGCCTGGGCGGGCGACTAAGCACTGTCAAATGCTGTCAGCTCGGCAAATCAGAAAGGTTGGTTCGCTGATGTGTAGTGGATTGCATGGCCAGTACAAAGGTGCTGACACCTTTAGTACTTGCTACTGGTGGGAACTGATAAAAGTCTCCTACTAAGATGACATTCATGCCTCCAAAGGGTTTGTACCATAGTTACTTAAACAGCAACAGAAATTGTGTGATCAGTCATTCAACTGGGATTGCCATTATACACTTTTAATGAGAAGGAATGCAGGAGCAGTCTTACAGTATATAGAGTCAAAGATGTCACCATCCGACTTCGCAATGTAGTAAATTGTCTCAAATTGTTACATATACCTATATGAGAAACTCATCAAATGCCAAAGTAAACAAGGTGGATGCTGGCACAGCTCGGCCGTGATCTGGTCGACAATACTCCCCTCAAACATCAACTGTTGGACTTAAGAATATGATTAAATATGACCCCCATAATGTATTATATTCATAATGTATTGTATTGCAATGACCCATATTCTGCATCAGCAATTCGTCAAGTGTCTGAAGTGTCTGGGACAGACCATGTCAGACATGTCAGACACATCAGGTGTCCCAGACCTGTGTCTGAATTCAGGCGCGTTCCTTTCTGGGTCAGGCATAATTGTCTGGAGTCTGTCTGGTCACAGTCTATTCAGACCACATCAGACCCCATCCAGATACACCACAGACATATATTACAGGTTCTTCTCAGCCTATTCTGTCTGGTCACGGTCTATTCAGCCCTTGTCAGACAGCAGCCAGATGCATCACAGATATGTATTACAGGCTCCTCCCAGCCTAATTAGCAGCTCTCAGACCATTCCAGACACTGGTAATAATGACCAAATGAAATATATGATTGGGTGGCTTATAGGTATAATCGGTACTGTAGTATATGTACTACAATCCCGGTTCCAACTTTGTGGAAGGCAGCCCACTCGAATCGCCTCCGCCAGGCCATCCAACTGAGAACACAACAGACATCAGTTAAACGACTTCTAGCCACAATATTGCAGATTATACCTTCAGATTATTCCTCATCCACTGTGCCGTCCGACTGAGAACATAATGGTTATCAGTTAATTTAGGGCAACGAGACTGTACCATACCTCTGGGTCAATGTCAGAGGAGACCATGATATGAGCACGGTCGTCTTTATATGCTTTCGTGGCTTCACTGCTCGAGGTGGCACACGTGTGATTCGCAGTGATGCGACGATGCCCCCCACAGTATGGCCGTGCTGCCGCAATGATTTGATTGTACTTCTTTACATGTACCTTTCGCACAGACTTGACGTAATGAATGGCTTTCGTGCCCCAGTGCGTGTCGGAGAAACTCAGATCACCCTTCTTTGAGCTTGCCTCTTTGTGACCCAAGCGATACAGGTGCAGTGCACGCTCCACCTGAATGACGTTGTTAGTAACAGTGCATGCAAGTATAAATTAATGTCAACTGTACCGCTGTTACCATGAGCACGAGTGCACCAAAAGGAGGCATAGCGGTGTATCCTTCATAGAGGTCTGGAATATTCTCGATTGGGACAAGAGCAGTCAGATGACTTGCGAAGGTCTGCAAAATGAATGGCGAGAGAAAAGACCTAGTCATCTATGAACGAAGCAACATCAGCAGATTGCCATGTTTACGAACACTGCACACCTGAATAGTCCCCAAGTCATCAAGGGCCTCGACACAGCCATACATAAATGGTAATCCAGGGCTCAGGGCTGATTCAACATAGTCCTTGCGGACCTCAGGGTTATGATACTTAGCATCCGAGGCCCAGTGAGCCTCCACAGCATCTAACGCAGCCTTACCAAACTGCGTCCGCCAGTCATAAATCTTTTGCATGCACTATTTATCCAGAAACGATGTCAAGACCGGTTCTCCTCGATGATCTTACTAGGAGGTCCAGAGGTGCAGGGAACTAATGAGGAGGTAAGTCCAGACACTAGTAGGTGCTAGTTAGTGCAGAGAGTCAAGTCCGGGTCAAACGAACGAAGTCCGGGCACTAGAGAAGCACAGGGAGTAAGTCCGGGTTTTTGCGGAGTAAGTCCGGACCGCGGGAAAGTGGTCCAGAGTTGAGTGCAGCTTGTCCGGAGCGAAGGACATCCCAGAGGTGGGATAAGTCCTGAGAGGTCTAGTGTTGAGTCTGGGACAGAGGTGGCTTTTTCCCTCATGCAAGTAGGAGACTTGCTAGGATCGGACATAGGACCAAGGGGACGAGATAGGATGGAGGCCGGAGTTGGCCGGAGTTCAGGAGTTCAGATGAACAGATGGATTAGGAGAGCATAATGGGTAGTACAGAGTGGGGAGTATCTTAGTCGAGATTTGATCTAAGGACTACTAGGCCGGAGTACGGTAGTTTATATAGTAATGAAACTAAGGTGAGTATATATGGTGACAAGTAAACACCTTAATGTCGAGACAAGGGATGGAGCAGAAGCAGACAGGAAAATAAACCGGAGCGGAAGCAGACACGGGGAACTAGAGTTACAGGGACGACAGAGGAAAAGCAGGGACAAGGGAACTAGGTCGGAAGAGGACAGGTAAGGGTCAGAGGTGGACTTAACTAATGTTAAGTCCGGAGCGATGTCCAGGACCAGAGGAAGTGGGACCGGAGGAAGTGCAAGAGCGGAGGGAGTGCACAGGTGGAGGAAGGGCGGAGTAGCCGGAGGAAGGTCTGGAGTTGGACATGGAAATGTCCTAAGCCTTTGGTGGACCTGACAGAGGAAGTGGAGCAGGAGCAGGAGCAGAACTGAGCCAGAGTTGGATGTACCAGCCGGAGTTGGGCTACGTCGCAGACAAGGCTAAGGGAGTGGCTGGACTGAAACCGGAGTAGTGACTAGTGGTAGGTACAGGTCCGACATGGAGGAGTTAGACTGTGGACCTGTCTGTAGGAAGACAGGGGTTAGTCCTGAGGCGGAGATGGACGTAGTGACTGGAGTTGAGCTGGAGTGCAGCTATAGGGCTGGAGATGGCCGGACTAGATCCGGAGTTGCATCTATGCCTAAGGAGAGGTCAGGCAGGCCATGGTTAGACCGGAGTTGCGACTGGAAAAGTATGGATATGACATACGATAGTGTAAGGGCGGCTGTAGGCAGTGGTGACGAATAGCCACTTACCAGGCGGTAGAGTTTGTCCTCGTCCTCAGCAAATTTGTGTGGCCATTCCTGCATTGCTCCATCCCATATTATTTGCATGGGGCCCACCAGGCCCTCAGTGAGCCAAGGGTTCTCCAAGGAGCCAACAAACTTCCGTAATATGGGTACGAAGCACATGGTGAAGGCACGGAGAGAGCCAGCAGGTAGATCGTTATTGGAAGGGGCTTGACGGGACTTTGTTGAGGCCACCGCTGTCACGCACCAAACATGTTTGGTACTGTGGACATGGAGAAAGTTAGCTGATGAAACTAATGCAAAGAACGCACACCCAAGATCTGTTGAAAGATTGTCCTGACTTGAGGGATACAGACAGCCCTCGCTATCATGCAAAGTCAAGACTATCCTTATGCGAAGAATGAATACAAGCTCATTGTAGCCATCTATCGCACGAGAATGACTATCCTGATGCGAGAGATGAATGCCAACGCTGACAGTCATCTATCGCACGAGAACCGCCAAGAAGCAGAAGAATCCAAGGATTGATGATCATTTCAGTATGAGAGAGGAATGCAACCTACTGCAGTCCAACTCCCATACCAGAACAACCAAAGAAGCAGAAGAAACGATAGAGAAATGAAGGAGAAAAGGAAGAATCATTTCTAGCGCCCAAATGTCAAATTTAGGCGCCCAGTGCTGGCATTCCGATATTTTGAATAGCTCCGCCATTTTTGAAGCTATCAATCATGTGACTATACCATCATGGAGCCTAGACCGTGGTCTATCTGCCTGTCAAGTTCCGACGTAAATCCATTCATTTCCCATGGAGATATTCCACCTGCAATCCAGACACCCACTTCATCACTCACTATGGAGTCCACATTTTCTCTGGAATGTTTCTCTGCTATTGCAGCAGACCTCAACTATGTCCTGCTCTTGGGACAGCCTCTCCCTGAGCTCCTGTGTACTGTCTGGTACATATCTTCCCAGCCTGCTCCCTCAGTCCCTCTGGTTCTCGGTCAGCGCGTTCTCCTCGTCAGTCCTGCGTCACGCACATACTTTGGTCGTCTCAAGTCTATCGTTAGACTTGAAAATTCATACCTGGTTGTCTCTGTGTCTCCTGAGTCCTCTGCATATGGTCCTTTCATCCCAGAGTCCTGTCACATCCATCTCCCTCTATCATTCATCTCGCTTCCATGGACACGTCAAATCTGCTATTCATGTTTCACTTCCCTGCTATCCCGCAACAAACACGAATGAAACAGTGCTCTAGAACCCTTCTTAGGAGCCCTAATAGAGTACAGAACCTTCCCCTTACTGCTCAAGGGAAGACTGCACTTTGGGAGCACCAAATTTCATGTTTTTGCTCTACAGAAGCTCAATCCAAGGGATTTGTGACACTCTGTGACCAGCTGTGACTCTACTTGTCATTCCAGGCCCCCTGACACTGCTCTTCTGGTCGGATCAATTCTTTTATTATCCCCCAGCCACTCCCATCAGTGGCACTGCTTCAGAAGCTCATCTCCAGATCTAAAGTTCAATAAATCATAGGTTGTGCTTCCCTTCTGTCTGAGTCACACAGAGTCACTCTGGCTCACTCTGACTCACTCTGCTGCGCATTATTCATCCCCTCTTGGCATTACTAATCCCCATTACTCCCCTTACCAATCACTTACCAATCATCCTTCAAATCATGCTTATCATGCTGCTTATCAATTCATGACTCATGCCCCTATGATTCATATGCATTATGTCATCGCATATGCTCATTTAGCTTCGATCTACTCATCCCATGCTTTCCCCCCCTCTCTTTTGGGCCCCATGCAATGATTTTTCCATATTCTTGTTGTACACCCCTTTTTACCTATGTTTTTGCTCTTTCCCTTGGCTCAGCAGCTTGTTCAGGCTCTCCTGTCATATCCATACTTTTCCCAGTCGCAACTCCAGTCTAAACCTGGCCCGCCTGACCTCTCCTTAGGCATAGACGCAACTCTGGATCTAGTCCGACCATCTCCAGCCCCATAGCTGCACTCCAGCTCAACTCCGGTCACTACATCCATCTCCACCTCAGGACTAACCCCTGTCTTCCTCTAGACAGATCCACGGTCTAACTCCTCCATGTCAGACCTGTACCTACCATTAGTCACTACTCCGGTTTCAGTCCGGCCACTCCCTTTGTCTGGTCTGCGACCTAGCCCAACTCCGGCTGGTACATCCAACTCCAGCTCAGGTCTGCTCCTGTTCCATTCCACTCCCTCTGATAGGTCCACCAATGGCCTTGGACATTTCCATGTCCAACTCCAGACCTTCCTCCGGCTACTCTGCCCTTCCTCCACTTGTGCACTCCCTCCGCTCTTGCACTTCCTCCGGTCCTGCTTCCTCCGGTCCTGGACATCGCTCCGGACTTAACATTAGTTAAGTCCACCTCTGACCCTTACCTGTCCTCTTCCGACCTAGTTCCCTTGTCCCTGCTTTTCCTCCATCGTCCCTGTAACTCTAGTTCCCCGTGTCTGCTTCCGCTCCGGTTTATTTTCCTGTCCCTGCTTTATTTTCTTGTACCTGGTTTATTTTCCTGTCTGCTTCTGCTCCATCCCTTGTCCCGACTAAGGTGTTTACTTGTCACCATATGTACTCACCCTAGTTCTCATTACTATATAAACTACCGTACTCCGGCCTAGTAGATCCTTAGATCAAATCTCGACTAAGATACTCCTCCCTCTGTACTACCCACTATGCTCCCCTTAATCCATCTGTCCACCTGAACTCCTGAACTCCGGCCATCTCCGGTCTCTGTCCTATCTCATCCCCTTGGTCCTATGTCTGATCCTAGCAAGTCTCCTACTCGCACAAGGGCAAAAGCCAACTCTGTCCCAGACTCAATGCTAGACCTCTCAGGACTTATCCCACCTCTGGGATGTCCTTCGTCCGGACAAACTGCGCTTTACTCCGGTCCACTTTCCTGTGGTCCGGACTAACTCCGCAAAACCCGGACTAACTTCCAGTGCTCCTCTAGCACCCGGACTTCATCCGTATGACCTGGACTTGACTCTCTGCACTAAGTAGCACATACTAGTGTCTGGACTTACCTCCTCATTAGTTCTCTGCACCCCTGGACCTCCAAGTAAGATCATTGAGGAGAACCGGTCTTGACATCTCCCCATCGATGACTCAGCCTGATTACACTGCTTATCAATCGCTTACCAATCTCTTACCAAGCACTTAGTCATTTGTGCTTACAGGGCCACAGCCCCTCCTGTATATAAACCAGCAGCCAAAGGCTGCAAGGAAGTGTCTGCTTCCCCCTCAATAAAGCGACCACATTCACTCTCCCTCACTGTCTATAAGCTCCCTCTTTGTCTTTGGACTTGTAGGTCACTCAGTGCTGGCCTAAAGCTCCTATATTGCTGTTTATCAGATATATCTTGTATCTGATCATTTCTCTAGGCTGAAGCGCAGTCTAGCATCTCTGTCCACTCCATCCCATCACTGTCCATTGTATTCTTGAAGCAGGAACTGTCCCCTTGCTTCCCTGTTGCTCCATCACTGCTGTTACACCCCTGTCATCAATCTATCATCACTCTTCTATCCCAGGACTCTTCCTAACCATTGTGGTAGGCTGAAGAGGAGTCAATACCATCCCCAGTCGCATATCATCCCCATCAGAAGCCCTTCCCTTCCCTCCTGCATCCTTCCTGAAGGCGTGCAGCACATCCCCCTGAGGAGATTAAATACCAGAAACGCAAAGGAAGACCACCACTTGCATTTTGCTGTCATTTGGTGTTGGTTGTTGGTTGTTCTGACCTCTTCCCTCACTTAGGCGCACACCGCATTGCTGATAACTGTGGACCGTTGAAGGCACTGTTGTGGCATGTTTGGTATGACCGTCGTGGCAGACTACATTGAAAGCAGAATGAAAATCAGTCACAAGGCAAGAGGACATGAGAGCAACACGTACTGGATTAACTGCCTTCAAGACTGTCTGGCCAGTACTCTTCATAGGTGCCGTGAATGAGTCCGATGATGGGCCGAAACTATTGTCTTCATCACTACGGAGTCCTCCGCGAGTATACGGTGTGGGAGTGATGGGCGAGCCTCGATAGGTCAGACCCGAGGATGTGGTCAAAGGATCGAGAGGCTGAGATGGCGCAAGTCCTTGTGTCACCTTTGCTTGCCCATTGTTGGGATGGAAGCCAGACCTCAGCCTGCTTGTCGTACGATTGACCACTGATTGGGTTCCATGCCTGGTTCCTTCTAAATGTTGCTTTTTGATAGTTCTGTCGCTGCCAGTACTGTCATCGGAGTAGTTAGTAGCCAAGGGAAATACTTGAAACCCATCCTGACTTACCCTGGCGCTGATTGTTCCTCTGAGAGAGCCTCACGGGCACATTTCCCTCCACCAGCAGGCGTTGCAGGGTAGTCAAAGTCGTGGCATGCTTGTGTAATCGCCTCGCGCGTGGGCTTTGCCTTTGTTCTCTTTTTGGAATTGTGGACTTCTGGGACGACGTTAGGGCGCCTATTGTCTTCATCCCCTCCATCATCTGCCCCAAGTTCAAATTCTGATCCACTAGGAGTCGAGACACCATCTGGCACTCAAAGCATGAATGAATGTAAGTCTACCATCTACTTTGCACTAGGTCGCAATCAGACTTACCGTTGACTAACGTTTCATCTTCATCGACAGCTTCATTTTTGCCTTCAAGATCATCGTCGACGACTTGGCTCGCTTCCTCAGTTTGCGGCTGCCAGGTTTTTTTCTTCATAAAGGCTGAGTTTGGTTTCTTGAATTGTTCAGTTTGACTCAATGCCTTCATTGACAGATCATATTCAATACTTGTGGCATGCTGAATGCCAACCTGAATTGCGGCTGCCCTTTGGGAGTCTTCCATCGCTTTTGCTGCCTTCTCAGCTTGTACAACTTCTGCAGGACGTCTAGGTGCAGGTAAGTCGGGCTTTCCAGGATGAGCATGTTTGTTGGATGACCATGTGCTGATAGCACATGTCGGCTGGCTCGCCATGTCAGTGGTGGGTGACTGAGGGAGGCTTGATGTTTGGGTGACCGCCGGGTTTGTTTGTTTTTTTCTTTGTCAGCCACTGTTTAAAACTGCACAGTTGATATGACAGATCTACTCTGAATGACAGCTCAGACGGGACCAGCCTGCCAGTCGATAAACGTGTGCAGTCACCATGCCTCACCGCCCGCCAGTGCATCCATTCAACCACAGAGTCTATGTCTGTGGTGTTGACGGCTGCACCAAGACATGCTTGACTCGAGGTGGTATGAAACAGCATATGCAAAAGCAGCACCTCAACCACGGGATTCGTCCACAGCTGATCGACCCCACTGAGATGGAGGAAGTTCATCAAGATTATGACTTCGCTGATGGTAGGGATCTACCTGGGCCAGATGAAGATAATGCAGGTGCAGGGCAATGTCCTCAAGAGCGGAAAGTGAGTTATCACCCCCTTCTTGATGGTATGTTCATTTCTGTCAATACATCCCATACAAGCGCTGACCATCACTGCATAGGAACTCCGTGTGATCACGCTGGGCATTATCTGCCACCCGGTTCCCCTCCCCCTCTGAAGCCGAGTCCCTGTCACGACCGTGACATCCGATCACCCTGTACCCTATTGTCCGATCACGTCCACGCGTTCGCCGTCCGTCTATTGTATGCACTCCCTTTTCCATTTCTTTCTATCTGTCCTGTATCGCCACCGATCGGTGAGCGCGTTGTCCGTTCTGTCTCTCTGTACTATTACCTAATATGTTTCCTTTCTTGTTTCCGGTTACTATACGTTCCCGTCCTGTTGCATTACTAACACAATGTCTATCGGTAAACCGGTTATCGCACTTACCGTACTTACTCAGCGCACAGCGCGGCTGCGCTCGTCGTTCGTCGGTAATCCCGACTTCCCGTACATCGCCTCATCCGTTCTACTCAGTATAAATACCTAGATACTCGGTCTGTTGTAGTTTCAGTTCGAATATTGAATAAGATACTTCTCATCTGTTCTCCCTTCGTGCTCTCGGTCTCTGCCCTCGTACAAGTACTCGGTCGTTGACTGTTTACCCTCAGACACTCTGTACAACCCTCGGTCGGCCTTCTTAATTACTCGGGAAGCACGACTACGCTACGTGGCATCTTGGTCTTACCGCTAGGCCAACCTCTGACCCCCAGACCCCTCGTAGAGATCAGATCGGTGAAGAACCGGTCTTGACAGTATATTCAAACTCTAGTCTTGTATGAGTTCACAACCATCTATGTCCAGGACAATCCAAACTCGCTCGCGCACTGCTTGCGCAAACAACCCAGAACCCTCAGCATCCAACACTCGTCGGGCTGCTGCCTTGAGCACCCTGACTAGCCTCAGGCGCTCACCCGACTCTGTCTCCCAATTCCAAGGTTTCTCCGCTCGGAGAGCCTCCTCCCCCGCTCAGCGTCGCCCACCTGGGGCCTTCGTCGAAGATCTCGGCGATGACCTAGGTGATGACCATCCCGGTGACGATGGTCCCGGAGGTGATGGTCCCGACGACCCCGACGATCCAAACCCTGATGATGGCGGTGAAGACCCTATTGAAGGCATCCCCGACCAAGAAGAGGCCGGTCTAGTCATCTTTAACAACCTCTCCATCGCTATCGACAGACTCGCGCGTTCTTCATGCTCATCTGAATCTTCGTCTCGCACCAAGGTACGCGAACCCGACACCTTCGACGGGACCGATCCAAAGAAGTTGCGCACATTCCTAGTCCAGTGCGAGCTCAACTTCCAGGACCAACCGAAGGCTTTTCGCACTGACCGAACCAAGGTCACGTTCGCGCAATCGTACCTCAAAGGAATGGCTCTCGAATGGTTCGAGCCAGACCTACTCAGTGCAGGAGATCCCATTAACCGTCCGATCTGGATGACCGATTGGGAAGAGTTTGTCATTGAACTCCAAACCACCTTCGGTCCCCACGACCCTGTTGCCGACGCCGAGCATCAGCTCGACCACCTCCGTATGAAGGAAAACCATCGTGCCAATCGATACATGGTTGACTTCAACCATATCGTGTCCCAGGTTCGGGGCTACGGCGATGGCGCCCTGTGTCATCACTTCTACACAGGTCTCCCCGACCGAATCAAGGACAAGATAAGCCATGTCGGTAAACCGCGCACTCTGAACGGTCTTCGCGTCCTTACCCAGGAGATCGATGCCCGATATTGGGAATGCAAGGAAGAGGTCGCTCGTCAGAATAAGACCTCTACCAGCACTAGTACCAACACCCCCAACACCAAGTCGGGTAAGACCGACAAGGGTAAATCCTCGGGCAACACTGCCCAGTCCTCTTTGTCGTCAACCCCGACTCAGAAAGCCAACAAGTCGGGCAAGACTGCTGAGCTTTCGGACAAGCTCGGCAAGGACGGCAAGCTGACCTCTGAGGAACGCAAGCGCAGGTTCAACATGAATCTGTGCATGTTCTGTGGAGCAACTGGCCACAAGGCCAAGGACTGCCCCAAGTCAGGCTCTCGAGCAGCCAAGGCTAGGGCAGCTACTGCCTCTACCACGAACACGTCGGAAGCCAAACCGACGGCCTCCACCGAGGCAAAAAAATAGATAGCAACTCCCGAGACTCTGCACAGAGTGGGAGTTGCGTTGTTCCCGACTGTGCACCTATGGAGGCCCGACTCAACGCAGCCGCTCTTTCCGACCCCAATTCTCTCCGACCCTCTGTAACAATTGTTGACCATACTATGCCTTCTTTCCCTGCGTTAGTAGATTCGGGTTCTACCCACTGTTTTGTAGATCCGTCATTTGCCAATATGAACACTCTTTCACGCTACTCGGTATCCCTGATCGTTCTCCGTCTATTCGACGGTACCACCACCACCATAATCACTGAAGCAACCGATCTACCCATCCGCTTTCCCTCTGGCGACGTCACCCCGATGACATTTTATGTCACCCCGTTGGACTCTGACTGTAAGATCGTTCTCGGACACAACTGGCTCACCCGATACAATCCGTCGATTGACTGGGTATTGAGCAGTATTAAGTTCAGAACATCTACGCAGCAAGTGCCAACCCCGAGCTCACCCCCCAACCTTGTAGCGCCCTCACCGAGCGCATTGAGACTCGATGCTACGTCAGTCTCGTCTCCTTCTCTGACCGACCCGCCTCAGGCTCTCGGTCTTCGGGCACCTCCTATCGCTCTCATCAACACTGCAGCCTTTCTGAAGGCTTGTCAGCTAGATGGCTCTCAACAGTTCTCTATTCAGCTGAAGCCTGACAGCAGTTTTCACGCTGCGTCGGTCGACGCTGCTCCCGACCTTTCCTCTGTCCCCGAGGCATACCACGACTTTGCCGACGTCTTTAGTAAGGCGAAAGCATCGGTACTCGCGCCTCATCGGGAATATGACCTCAAGATAGAACTGGAAGAAGGAGCGCCATTACCGCCCGGAAGACTCTATTCTCTCTCCCCCGTCGAGCTCGAAACCCTTCGGGCATTCATCGACGAAAACCTTCGCTTTGGTTTCATCCGTCCAACCTCATCCTCCCATGCAGCCCCTGTCCTCTTCGTCAAGAAGAAGGACGGCTCTCTCCGACTTTGCATCGACTACCGAGGACTCAATAAGATCTCAAAGAAGGATCGTTACCCTCTACCTCTCATCTCCGACCTACTCGACTCCCCGAGTCGGGCGAAGGTCTACACTAAAATCGATCTTCGACATGCTTACCATCTGGTTCGCATTGCCGAAGGTGATGAGTGGAAAACCGCCTTCAGGACTCGCTATGGCTCGTATGAGTGGCAGGTGATGCCCTTCGGTCTCACCAATGCCCCTGCAGCTTTTCAGCGGTTTGTCAACTCGGTCTTCGCGGACATGCTCAATGTCTGCGTCGTAGTCTACCTCGACGACATCCTAGTCTACTCGGACAACATGGAGGACCATACCAAGCACGTTCGGGAAGTGCTTCGGCGACTCCGCCAGCACAAGCTCTATGCCAAACCCGAAAAGTGTGAGTTCCATTTGGACTCGGTGGAATACCTCGGGTACTTCCTCTCCCCCAACGGTTTGACAATGTCGCAAGACAAAGTCAAGACAATCTGCGATTGGCCCGAGCCTCGCAAGGTGAAGGACATTCAGTCCTTCCTGGGCTTCGCGAACTTTTACCGTCGATTTATATTCAATTACTCTGATATAGTGGTCCCACTAACTCGGTTGACACGGAAAGATGCCCCCTGGGACTTTTCTGACGTCTGCCGACGGTCATTCAACCAACTCAAGGAGGCCTTCACTACAGCTCCCATCCTCACCCATTTCCAGCCAGGCGCCCAACTGACAGTTGAGACCGACGCGTCGGACTACGCGATCGCCGGTATTCTATCCATCACTGGTTCAGATGATGAGATACGACCGATCACGTTCTATTCTCGCACTCTGACCGCGCCCGAGCTGAATTATGATACTCACGACAAGGAGCTCCTCGCTATTTTCGAGGCCTTCAAGACCTGGCGTCATTACCTAGAGGGCCCTGCCTTCCCGATTGACGTCGTGACCGACCATAAAAATTTGGAGTACTTTTCTACTTCTAAGGTTCTCACCTGTTGGCAAGCCCGATGGTCAGAATACCTTTCCTCCTTTAACCTGATCATTCGTTTCCGACCTGGTAAACTTGGTGCAAAGCCCGACGCCTTGACTAGACGCTGGGACGTCTACCCCAAAGAGGGGGATAGGGGCTTTGCCCGAGTCAACCCACAGAACCTCCGACCGGTGTTCACGGCTGAACAGCTCACCAACTCCCTTCGCACGACATGCCTACACGCCCCAGTACTCAGAGCTAGTGCACTCATGGACGTCGAGCGTCTTCACGCCAATATCCTAGCCAACCTCCCGACCGATCCAATCGCTAAAGCCCACCTCTCGGACACATTGAACCCCCGATGGTCGACCGATGAGACTGGTTACCTACGTCTCGATGGCCGCATGTACGTCCCCGAGGCCGATGACCTACGTCTTCGTGTCCTCAGATACAAGCATGACCATCCCCTATCGGGACACTTCGGTCAGAACCGCACTTTAGAGCTCATTCGTCGCGAATATACATGGCCAGGAATTCGTACCTACGTAAAAGACTACGTCAAGTCCTGCACGGCCTGTGCCCGAGCTAAGACGCCACGTCACCGACCCTATGGGATGCTCAAGCAATTACCGGTCCCTGACCGACCATGGAATTCCATTTCGATGGATTTCATCGAGCAACTCCCGTCCTCATCCGGCTTCACAGCCATACTGGTAGTTATTGACCGACTATCAAAGCAAGCCATATTCATTCCGACTCACGATACAATAACCTCCCCCGAGCTCGCACAGCTCTTCCTACTCCACGTCTTCGCTAAGCACGGCGTACCCGCGCATGTAACGTCTGACCGAGGCTCAGAGTTTGTTTCGCACTTCTTCCGATCACTCGGTAAGGCCTTAGATATGAAATTACATTTCACTTCGGGCTATCACCCAGAAGGTGACGGACAGACCGAGCGAGCTAACCAAACACTCGAGCAATACCTCAGGATGTACTGCAACTACCAGCAGGACAACTGGTCGGACTTACTACCTCTCGCCGAGTTCGCCTACAACAATGCCCCTAGCGCCACGACTGGTGTATCACCGTTCTTCGCGAACAAAGGATACCACCCGAACCTCGCTGTGCACCCTGAGCACGATCTCTCATCGGCTCGGGCAAGGGAATACGCAGTTGACTTAGAATCATTGCATGAGTACCTACGTGAAGAAATGGCTGCTGCCCAGAAAAGGTACCAAGGCCCTGCTGATGCCAGAAGATCACCCGCACCCAATTTCAAAGTCGGTGATCAAGTATTCATCAAAGCCAAGTACTTTAGGTCCACCCGACCATCAAAGAATCTCTCCGAGAAGAATCTTGGTCCCTACCCAATCATCGCCCAAGTCGGCACCCTATCATTCACAATCCGTCTTCCCGACTCTATGCGTGCTGTCCATCCTGTCTTCCACGTCTCACAGCTCGAACCAGCGACACCGAATACAATACCGAATCGGTCACAACCTCCACCACCTCCCATCGAAGTCGACGGCGAACCCGAGTTCGAGATCACCGAGATCCTCAATTCAAAGTTCGACCGACGTCGATGCCAATGCCCACTCCTTTACCTAGTTAGATGGGCTGGTTACGAAGGTACCGACGAAGAAACATCTTGGTTGATCGCGACCGAGCTAGGACACGCATCAGAACTCGTGGCCGACTATCACAAAGCCTATCCGACTAAGCCAGGCCCCTTAGAAAGCCTCTCACGCTAAGTCTTTTAAGTCACCGAACCAAGTCTATTGATAGTATACAAAAAACTAAATACAATTGTTCTGTCCGACTATTTACTTGGACTCACCCTCTCCGTCTTCATCCCCCGACTCCTCGCCTTCCCCGTCCGTCTCATCCGACTCTTGCTGCTCCTCGCTCTCCTCGGGCATCACTTTGCCCTTGCCCTTCGGGTCCCTTGCGTCTGCCACCCTCTTCGTCTCCCATGTGACCCCATCCACCTTTCGACCGAGCTTCACCAGCTCCCTGGTGTTGCGGTCGATCGCAGCCACGAGCTCCCCGAGTCGGCGGTCTAGGACCAGCGCGACTGGGTCTGGCCGATTCAATGGCCCTGCCACCGAGAAGCTTCCCATCGCCGCCTCGATCTCCTCCGTACTCGCGGTGTTCGCAACCGTCTTCCTCGTCCTCTTCCTCTTTTCACCTCCCCTCGGCGACGTGTTCACCTCCGCCGTCTTCTCGCTCTGCTTCCTTTTCTCTCCACCCGCCGACCGCTCCATTGCCGACGTCGAAACTTCGAAGGTGCACTTGACCTTCGACCGTTGACACCGACCGCACGTCGGTGTACGCGCTCCGTCGGCCAGCTCGCACCCACCGCTGTCGCCACTCTGCCGGCATCGGTCACATGGGGGCCTGAACCCCATGATGCCCGTGTTGGAACGGGCAGTGACCTGTCGCGGCTAACCAAGTAACAAGTCAGCGAAATCAAATTAAAATGATCGGCCACATACCTTGGCCTTGGGCCCTAGCCCCAACCGCGCCCTCATCGCCTCGCCAGCCGCTAGCGACTCGGCCTTCTCCCTCGCCCTCACCTCTGCTTCGGCCTTGCGCCTCGCCTCGAAGTTGGCTCGCGCCTTTTCCTCGGCGATCTTCTTCGCCTGCTCCTCGGCCTTCCGTTTCTCTTCAGCAACTCTCTTCGCCTCCTCCTCAGCCTTCTTCTTCGCAGCCTCCTCTGCCAATCTCCTCACCTCCTGTTTGGCCGCCTGCTTCATCAATCGCTCCCGACGTCTTCGCGATTGCTCATCGAACTTGGCGATTTGCACCTGTATCGAGTCGGTCGGTTTCCCTTCCAACTCGGGCGAGGCGGCACGCGTCCAGTCGACGTTGTTGCCGTTGTTGTTGCTGCCAGAAGACATGATTAAAGTGAAGTGTTATGGAAAAAAAAATTTGTTGGGTTACCGTCACCGAAGGCCAGACTTAAATATGCCCTAACCGATTTTCAAACCCAGACAATGGTCACGCACATTCAGTGTGGAATACGCGTTGCAGCCTCGTGGGCTCGGCCCTAAGAGGGGGATACTGTCACGACCGTGACATCCGATCACCCTGTACCCTATTGTCTGATCGCGTCCACGCATTTGCCGTCCGTCTATTGTATGCACTCCCTTTTCCATTTCTTTCTATCTGTCCTGTATCGCCACCGATCGGTGAGCGCGTTGTCCGTTCTGTCTCTCTGTACTATTACCTAATATGTTTCCTTTCTCGTTTCCGGTTACTATACGTTCCCATCCCGTTGCATTACTAACACAATGTCTATCGGTAAACCGGTTATCGCACTTACCGTACTTACTCAGCACGCAGCGCAGCTGCGCTCGTCGTTCGTCGGTAATCCCGACTTCCCGTACATCGCCTCATCCGTTCTACTCAGTATAAATACCTAGATACTCGGTCTGTTGTAGTTTCAGTTCGAATATCGAATAAGATACTTCTCATCTGTTCTCCCTTCGTGCTCTCGGTCTCTGCCCTTGTACAAGTACTCGGTCGTTGACCGTTTACCCTCAGACACTCCGTACAACCCTCGGTCGGCCTTCCTAATTACTCGGGAAGCGCGACTACGCTATGTGGCATCTCGGTCTTACCGCTAGGCCAACCTCTGACCCCCAGACCCCTCGTAGAGATCAGATCGGTGAAGAACCGGTCTTGACAGTCCCCCTCCTGATGACTATAGTCCCTATGAGAGTAGGGCCGCCTTCCAACAATTCTTGTACAATCGCGAACAGATGTCCGCCGCCAAGATCAACGAATTACTGGCTATCATGGCTTCGATATGCGACAAGGATCCACCATTCCATTCGCACAAGCACATGTACGATACAATCGACGCTACAACCCATGGGGATTCCCCTTGGAAGTCGTTCTCCATGACATATTCAGGTGCCATACCTGATCTTCCACCTCCTTGGATGACCGCCAAGTATGATGTATGGTACCGCGATCCGAAGGTGGTGCTTGAGCATCAACTCGCAAACCCCAATTTCAAGGGTGAAATTGATTATGCCGCGAAAGTCGTCATCGATGAAGGTGGACACCGTGAAGTATGTGACCTGATGTCTGGACAATGGGTGTTTGAACAGTCTGTAAGTTATTTGTTTTGAATTGTTGGTGAAGCAGTGACTGATATTGAACCTGCCGGTCTCAGGACATCATTGGCAAAGATGCCGACACACACGGTGCAATGTTCGTGCCAGTGGTTCTTGGTAGTGACAAGACCACGGTGTCGGTTGCAACGGGTCGTACGGAATACTACCCTCTCTACCTCTCGCTTGGGAATATACACAACAATGTCCGCCGGGCACACCGTGATGCTGTAACAATACTCGCATTTCTTGCCATTCCCAAAAGTACGTTTGGTGTGGTACTATTTTATCTATTCTTTACTACTCATTTGTCTGAACATAGCTGATGAGGCGCACAAAAATGACCCTGCGTTTCGCCGCTTTCGCTGCCAACTCTTCCATAGCTCAATTGCGGCTGTGTTGGACTCACTGAAGCCACACATGAGTAAGCCAACAGTCACATTGTGTCCAGATGGGCATTTTCATCGTGTTATATATGGACTCGGCCCCTACATTGCAGACTACCCCAAACAGGTGTTATTGACTGGTGTGGTGCAGGGATGGTGTCCACGGTAAGTCAATGTGATGATCCACACAGTTTAACTTACCATTTACCATCAGGTGCACTGCTCGCAACAATAATTTGGATGGTGGCGGAGGTTGTCGTTCCCATGAACTTTCCATGGCACTCGTCAATGTCCTAGATGCACAAACATTATCCAATGACTATGGCATTGTTCATGACATTGTGGTGTGTGTGTCCGTTGTTGAAGCAATACCTATGTACGTAGAGGAACTGCTACTCCAACTCACCTGTTTGGGTGGAGTGCACAACCTGAGATGGTAGCGGTAGCTGGTCAAGAGCTGTTGTTCTTATATAAGCGGTGGACGCTGTGTTACGATCCAACTTTTTATCTTATCTAATCTGCAATTAGATAGTGTCTATCTTATCTTAGTGTACAGCCTCTATCTTATCTACCTAGTCTAGACCAGTACCTCATGCTGTACACGCTGTCACCCTTGACATCATTATGCATAGCCTTAGCTCCACAGTGATGTTGTTACATAGCCTTCTACCTGCATGTAGCCTCATGGATAGCCTCGTGTAGCTCTCGTGTATAGTAGTATATATACCGTGCAATCCAGCACCCAGAGGCTCCCCATTCGAGCTCATCTTGGGTCTTTGCTCTAGATACTCGCGTCCTATCCTCTTAGAGTCTTCGTGTGTGGTCAGGTCCTTGGTGTTTGCCTAGGGTCGTCTCACACTGTTTATATACAACAAATAGTGTGACATGTGACTGTGACATGTGACGTGTGACATGTAACATCATCTACTCTAAAGAGGATTATTACTAAGTCTACACTAATATGGATCGCAGTCTTGTGCGCACTTCGTCGATGGTTTACGCTGGGTGCACGTGCAACTTCAACACTCCCCCTCGCTGTGCTGCACGTAGAGCACTTCAGCGAATAAGGCGCTAGATGCTGCCAGAGGGAAACTGTAAGCCTAGTTGAGCTCTGAACTTTGCAAATTTCTCGCGGGGTAAGTTCTTGGTGAGCAGATCGGCGGGATTCTCAGCACCATCAATGAAGAATAGTTCTATGTTACCTTTTGCGACTGACTTGCAGATTCCATGGTAGCGGATGTTGATGTGCTTGGAGTGAGGCTCCGTTACAGGGTTGGATGCCATGAATATGGACCCCTGATTATCACCGCAAATCAGGATAGCTTTCAGCTTATAGCCGAGCTCACCGAGTGGACTCCAAATCCAGGTAACTTGGCGAGCGCAATCGCTCAAAGCCATGTATTCGGCCTCAGTGGACGAGTACGCAATAGTCTTCTGTGCATGAGAAGTCCAACTGATCAAGCCATCTGCAAGCTTCAGGTAGAAACCTGTCTGCGAGAGGTGAGAGATAGGGTCTGATCCCCAATCTGAGTCTGTGCATGCAATCAGGCCAGCACCAGATCCACCATTGTACACTAGGGAGTAATTAGGTGTACCAATCAAGTAGCGACAAATATAAAGCGCTTTGGACAGGTGGTCCTGGGATGGGTTCGCGGCATGGCGCGAGAGATGCGTGACTGCAAAGGCAATGTCGGGCCTAGTGCCTAACATAAGGTACAGAAGGGACCCAATAACCGTCTGGAAACGGGAGCGGAGTTCTGCATCAACAGGCTCTGTATTTTTGGCAGCATAGTAGCCAGCTGGCAGTGGGGTGCTTGCAGACTTTGCATTGAGCATGCCGCAGCGTTCGATGACCTTTTGGAGGTATGCGCATTGATCCAGGTGGATAGCGCAACCTTTGCGAGTGATTCGCATGTGGAGGAACTCCTTAGGTTCTCCAAGGTCTCAGCACTCCCATTTGCGCATGAACTGCACTTTGATGGCATCAACAACAGCCTTGTTAGGGCCGCAGAATAGTGCGTCGTCAACATAGATAATACCAATGGTGATGTTGGTGCCTTTCTTCTTGTAGAAGAAGATGCCTGCTTCAGACTTAAGGCGGTCAAACCCAAGCTCTTTGAGAGACTCATCGAGTGTGCGCCACCAAGCTAGGCCGGCCTGTTTGAGGCCATAGAGGGCATGCCAGAGGCGGAGCACTTTGCGCTCTTGCCCGGGAACTGCAAACCCTTCGGGTTGTTCCATATAGATAGAGTTTAAAAGTCCAGTCCATAGGACCGCAAAAAGACCAGAAACTGGACTGGACTGGACTGGTTGCAACCGGACTGCAGTTGCCAGTTGCCTACTTTTGAGAATGATGAAAAAGACTGGTTGCAACCGGTTGCAACCGCATTATGTAAGCAATACATATATGGTATAAAAACCCCTATATTACAGGCTAATTTTGGCCTGCAGTGGGTCTTAAGGGGTGTAAAACTGATCTTTTTGGATGAAATATGGCACAAATAAATATATAATGACTTGTATATAATTACTACAGTCTATAAATAGTATTTAGATGCTATCTGACACACCTTTGATGTGAAAAACATCAATAAAATGCAAAAAAACTGGTTTTTTAGTGGTTTGGACTGGTTTTTTTAGCAGTTTTGGACCGGTCTTTTTGAAAACTGGTTGCAACCACTTTGGACCAGTCTTTAAGCGGTCCATGAACCATTCCCAGGCTTCCAAAAGCAGTCCAGTCCGGTCCTCTTCCAAAAAAGGCAAAAAAACCAGACTGGACTGGACTTTTAAACTCTACATATAGATCTCTTCGTCGAGCTTGCCATACAAGTAGGCGCTCCGAATGTCAAGTCCAGTAATATACCAGTTCTCAAGTGCGGCAAGCGCAAGCATGAGGCGCACTGTTTCAAAGCGCACGACTGGTGAGAAGACCTGGTCAAAATCTAATCCCTCGACCTGGGAGAAGCCTTTTGCTACTAAGCAGGCTTTCTTGCAGCCATCCGACTTTACATCGAAGACCCATCAATTCTTAATGACCTTCCGGTCTCAGGGACGGTCAACTAGCTCAAAGACTTTGTGCTTTTGCAGCACGTCGAGCTCTTCTTGGCAAGCAAGTTGCCAGAGTTTCTGCTCAGCTTGGGGTAAGCGAGCAATGTGCTTATAGGACCAGTTGCGGACACTCTCGTATTGAGGGTCGCGGGTTTCGAGGGCTTTGCCCATCAGATAATGGACTAGGTTTGCTCCCCCTTCCTCGCACATCTTTTGCACATCTTCCTCACTGGGTGTTGCAGAGGTGTCGGGGAAACCACCAGGGATATGGTCTGGTGTGTCCGGTTGTGGGGGCCTAGGGGCCTCACCCACTGTTTCTCGCCATTGAGAGGCACTTTCAATATCCCGGAGTTGCTCAACGGGATGTCGCTGCTCACCATACACGTTACCAGGGCGCAATGGCGCTCTACGTTCACATTGGGGGCGGGCAGGGATATTCACTGCAGGGGGTTGCGGCGCATTCTGGCAGCGTTCAGCTCGGCCAAAGCGCTGCAGTGCCGGAGGTGGCAGATTTCTCGCCGGTGAAGGTGTTCTCGGTGCCGGTGGAGGCACTGGAGATGGCGTACGGGGAGGATTTATTTGATTAGGCTCTTCCTCAGGAGCCTCAGGTTCCTCGCGCTTTGAATCGTCATCCTGCGCTTGGGGATGTGGGTAGCCATGGTCGTGTTCCACATTGTCATCACTGTCGGTATCATCAGGGGGATTCCCTGGTCGATCAGTGGCTGGTTTTGGATTTGCCCTTCCAAAAGGGTTCTCGAGAGGTTCGCGCCTGTTTTTGGGGCAGTGAGGGAAATGATGCTCGTCAAAGACGGCGTGAGCAGCGGTAAACACTGCATTGGTGGAGTGCATGAACAAAAAGTTGCACTCATTGCCAGGGGCAACACCGACATAGGTCATTAGCTCCGACTTGGGAGCCATCTTATTTGCTCTAGCCGAGGCTGGGAGGTAGACAAAGGCTCCACAGCCAAACACATGTAGGTGGTCGATGTTAGGCATCTCCCCCTTAAGCATTTCATGGGGGGTGCACCATCGCAGGCGAGCTACCGGAGTACGGTTGTAAAGGTGAGTTGTGTGAGCGAATGCAAATTCCCACCAGGAGTCAGGAATGCAGGCTTGATGCCGCATAGACTCAGCTTTGTCCATGAAAGTGCACCCTAAACGCTTGGCGTGGCCATTCTGCATGGGAGTTCTTGGAGCACTTTGATATATTTTAATTCCTTTCTCAAGGAGTGCTCGATCAAATAGATCAGATTTATACTCTCCGCCAGCATCGGACATCCATCCAACGACGTGCATATCATGTTGGACTCGCACCATTTCAAGGAAATCTTTGGCAGCCGTAATCGCTGCAGCTTTGGAGTGAAGAGGCATAGTCCAGGCGTGAGAGGTATAGTCGTCATAGAAGGTGATAACATATTTGAACTTCCGGTACGATGTAACCGGGAAGGATTTGAGATCAGAGTGCACTAGCTCAAAGGGCTTAGAAGCACGTCTTTCGTTCTCTGGGAAAGCTTGATTGGGCATCTTGCCAACAGCACATCCAGGGCAAACACAATCCTCAGTTGGAAAGTGGATCTCCGGGAAGCACTGCGTATGTTTTTGCGTGCGTCGGAGTACTTCCTTCGAGGGGTGCCCGAATCTCCGGTGCATAATGTCGTAATCGACTTTGCTCACGGAGGCAATATAGTTAGATCTAATTATTGGGATAGATCTAATCCCAAAAATGACGTTGCAATTGTCTTCTGGGTCTGGCCCAAACCATAGGCGTTCAGCTTTATGAATGAGGCTAATGCCTCGCTTATCGCCAGTGACTTTATAGTTACGCTGGAGCATTTCACCCATAGAAACAAGGCGTGCAGTAGCACCTGGCATATGGAGCACTTGGGTGAGTGTAATGACTTTCTCATCTCCAGAGTTGTGGTCTAGGCACCGGAGTAATACCGTGCCAATGCCAGCAATCAGTGCTACACCATTAGCCGTTTTGGCGTAGTGCGCTCGCTTTAGCGCATTATAGGAGGCAAAATCACCTATGTCACCAGTAAAGTGGCATGATGCGCCAGAGTCTAGGAGCCAGAAAGCACCAGATAATTCGCTATCGTCAACCATTTTTCCCTTACAGCCAGCACAGCGTGCATTTGTTTCATGCGAACACGAACAGATATATGCATTTCTCAAGATACGACATGACATATTGTAGTTACTGCTCGCTATATACAGTGCCGGCGTAAAGCGCACATGTAAAGGGAGCGTGTCAGTGTCGGTCAGCACGCGTGCAGAAGGTACTTGCCTGAAAAGGCTGGCCTCCACGCCCATTGCCATCGACGTCGCATTGTAGCGGTCGAGGACCATCGCGTTGATTTCGTCGAACTCGTCGTTGGTGAAGGGCTCGTGGGCGAATGGTTCATCATCCCCAAGGGAGATGGCATCCTCCTCATACATGGTGATGCGCTCCTCAAGACGAGGGCGCTTCAGCGAGGAGGGACCGGCCTTGGGCTGGTCCAGGTTCGCACTCGCCAACGACACAACTTGATCGAGGGTGCGGATGGTCTGGCAGGAGGGTTCTACCCCCAAGCGGTGTGCCAAGTCAAAGGCCTTGATGGTATTTTCGAATGCGGGGGGGCCATAGTGGGCAGCACCGGGAGTGTGGGCCAAGGTGCGAGGGTCGACGGTGGGCTCTGGTCCATCGTAGTGGACGTATGTAGCGAAGGCTGCCTGTTGGGCATTCTCACGGCGAGCGCGAGCCTTCTTGCCACCACGGCGTGTGCGGCCTCCTTGTCCTTGGGCAGGAGCGTTTCTGCTCGTACCACCGTTGGACCCGCCTTGCTGCTGCTGGGCGAACTTTGGGTCAGCTGGCTTGCGCTTCACAGCGCTAAGCTTGTTGGCCTGTGGGCCCTTACCACCGGTGCGTGAAGAGGTGCCTTTCTGCTCGAATGAGAGCGTGGCGGCCTTGACTATCCCGTCAGGCTTCAGATTTTTAATCTCATCCGGCGACGTCTGGCTGAGAATTTGAGCTACAACCTCCATGGTGGGAGGGAGCTTGCACAGAATGATCATTGCCTGCACAGGGGCAGGGAACTCGAAGCCAGCGTCCTTCAGATAAGCGAAGTGACTGAGCACCTTGGTGATAGCCGGAGCAGGATGGGAACCAGCGGGAATGGTAGTCGCCAGGAGCTTGCTAAGCTCAACGTAGGCAGAGCCGATACTGGGGGCACCGAAGTTCTTCTTGAGGTGGTCCCAGACGTCCTTAACGTTGTCGAGGTTTGAGACGGCGACCTGGATGGAGGGGGCGAGGCGCAAGGTGATGTTACCGAGCGCTCTCTCGGTGTTATCGTCCCACTCCTTACAGTCATCGTGACCGGCAACGGGTTGTGTTGTCGAGTAAATGTACCATTGGCCTTGTGCCCGGAGGTAGGCCTGCATAGAGGTGTGCCACTGCTGCCAGTTGGAGCCAGTGAACACGGGGACCATCTTGTCGAGAGCGCTAGACATGGTGATATTCTGTTGGGAGTCAACAGAGTCAGCAAATGAATGTGACAACGGACAAGCAAGAAAAGAAGAAACACCTGAGTGCTAGTGAAAGCACTTCTGTCAACAGCTAACTCATGACTAGGTCATGCCAGCGCAAGTCGTCAATGATGTTCACCATGGTTGGCGCAAGTCATCGACGAACTTCGCCTGTGGCAATACAGGTGCTCAACTAGGAGGTCACTGTCTGGCGCAAGTCGTCGACCAACTTCGCCTTGTGGCTGTGCAGGGGCTCAGCTAGGAGCTCACTGTGGTCCACAGTGTCAAGCTAGTTAAAGCGACACTCAGGGAGCTGGAGCGCTGCCTGGTGCATTGCTGCACACAGTGCGCTCACAGGGCTCATAACCTGTTGAAGCAATACCTATGTACGTAGAGGAACTGCTACTCCAACTCACCTGTTGGGTGGAGTGCACAACCAGAGATGCTAACGGTAGCTGGTTAAGAGCTGTTATATTATATAAGCGATGAACACTGTTTATATACAACAAATAGTGTGACATGTGACTGTGACACGTGACATGTGACATGTCACATCTACTCTAAAGAGGACTATTACTAAGTCTACACTAATATGGGTCGCAGCATCAGCAAGGTGACAATTGGTCTTAACTCTCTTACAGTGTCTGGATTGTCTGGAATCAGACAGTTAAGATGGATAAGTCAGATAAGTCAGTCAAGCCATTCCAGACCATCAGACCAGGGTGTCTGAAACCAGATGGCCAGACCACCAGACCAGTCAGACCAGCCAGACCAGCCAGACCAGCCAGCAAGTCAGCCAGTCAGACAGTCCAGACCACTCCAGACCAGTCAGACCACCCAGACAGTAAGTCAGTCAGAGAGTTAAGACAATCCAGACCGGTCAGACCTGTCAGACCACTCAGGCAGTAAGTCAGTCAGACAGTTAAGACTATCCAGACCTGTCAGACCTGTCAGACCACCCAGATCATAAGTCAGTCAGCCAGTGAAGACCATTCAGACATGTCAGACCAGCCAGACCAGCCAGCCAGTCAGACAGTCAGCCAGTGAAGACCATCCAGACCATCCAGACCACCCAGACTGTAAGTCAGTCAGACAGTCAAGACAATCCAGACCATCCAGACCACCCAGCCTAATCAGATCACCCAGACTGTCAGACCTGTCAGACAGTAAGTTGGTCAGACATTTAAGACAATCCAGACCAACAAGACCAGTCAGGCCACCCAGACAAGTCACATCAGTAAGACTGGCCAGAGTGGCCAGACAATTCAGAGACTCAGACCAGTTAGACCAATTAGACTAGTAAGACTAGCCAGACCAATAACACTAATTGGACCAGTAAGACCAGTCAGATAAGTCAGACTGGCCAGGCCATTAGCTCTATCCATCTGTATTCTTTTATCACTTAATTTGTTTAATATTCATGTTAATAAATTTATATTAATTCTGAAAAAATACAATAAATATATATTATATACGAATGGAGGGGGGCATCATAGATTCTGGTAGCGTAATAGTCGCGTCATCGACGCCGATGTGGGTGTGGGTGATGGCTGTGTCGACAATGCTGGGGCTGGGGGACACGGGTACGCGTCGTCGCGGTCGCCAGACGACGCTGGGGCTGGGAGAATGTCGTCGTCGTCTTCGGGCAAAGTGCTGGGGATGGCGGATGCGGGGGGTGTCGACGTCGTGGTTGTCGTCGCTGGTGGTGGTGGGGTCATCGTTGTCGTCCAGGTGGTTGCCTGCAACGTTGACGCAGGTCGTCGACATTGAGTGTCGTCCGTCGTTCGTCAGAGACGATGCTGGGATGGGTGGTTATGGTCCGTCGTCCGTTAGAGACGACGTAGGGGTGGGCGTCGTCATTGTCCACGGTCGCCCGCTAGAGACGACGTAGGGGTGGGCGTCGTCGTTGTCCACGGTCGTCCGTTAGAGACGATGCTGGGGCTGTCATGGTCGCGTGTTAGTGGTGGGCGCTGCATGCGATGGTACGTACCTGATAGCGAGTTGTTTGTTGTCATGGGTGGTGGTCGTGGTCGTGGGTGGTGGTGGTCGACGCGTCGTCGTCGTCGTGGTTGAATGGGAGGCAGAGTGGTGACGCGGGACTTATGTAGAGAAAGTTTGCATTTGTTGTGACGTGATTTGTAATCACAACAACTCCATTTTTTTTTCTAAGTCCCGCGCTCTGCACAAAGGTAAGTTCTTCGCATCCACCAACCACTACTGACAACGACCACCCGCAGCACCCACAGCGACGACGACGACCACCCCAGCCCCAGCGTCGTAGCCGTCGACGACACCACCACCGCCAGCAAATCACCCAACCCCACCATCACCAACACCCGCGTGGATGACGACGAGGATGACACGACGAGGACGGCGAGGATGACCCGACGAGGACAAGGACAACGAGGTTGATGCAACAAGGACAAGGACGGCGACGGCGAGTGCGAGACGACGACGGCCACCACCAACGTGATGACGACGACGTCCCCACCACCATTTGCGACGACGACGACGACCACACCCCACCCTCAACGTCATCGACATGGCCACCAACACCGACGACCACGACAGCCTCCACTACCGCCACCGGCGTCGTCAACCACCAACGCGACGACAACGGCCAATGATGTGTCCACCACCCAACTGCGTCGACAACACAAAACACTGATCACCACCACACTGGCCCACCAACGCGACAACGGCGACGACACCGACCCACTACCACCCACCACCCCGCGTCGATGATCACATGATGGCGGCGGCGGCGCAATTTATTTAATATAGTATTTAGTCCATGTCATACCTTGATACAATAAAAATTGTTTTGTTTTAATGGCTCTTTTTTTGGTATTGATGTGTTATTGCTACTATACTACTGACACTGGATTGACCCAGTGTGAGCATGTGGTCAAATTTGTGTTGTCCACAGGCAGGGGTGAATGGATATTAATCTGTTCCTATCCTCTGCATTTGTATAGCCCTAATTTCAAATGCAGAGGATAGGAAGAGATTAATCTGTTCAGATTAATTATTAATCTGGGCACTCTAGCTAAAGGTGTATGGGTCAGCCAAATATTAAACAAAATAAAATAAAATAAAATAATTCATAGTAGAGGAGGACCACTAGGTTAGGTTTCAAACTCTGCTAGGACCTAACACCCATACACCTTTAACCAGAACAAAGCCATCACCAATGGCAGGCACCTTGTTTATGTGCATGCTCATATATCTCTAAACTAACCCCCTTGGCACAAGCCAATCTGAATGACTGTGCCATTCACCTTCTTAACTATAGAGAGCTGGTACACTTGTGAAGTGGCCTCCAAACTATGGCTTTTTCCACAGCAGAGTTTTGTTACTACAGGCAATTGCATGGATGTTGAAAAAAGCATCTACAATTTCCACATGCAGTGACCTTGTAAACAAGGTGATTTGACTGCCAGCATCACTGTTGACAACCATGGTGGCAACCTGTCCCCTAGGCAATGATGACCCATGCCTAAATGACAATAGGGACCCCTAACAATTATAGATTAGTTACATGAATATATTGTTACACTATTGCTTGTTCTTGAGACATATGTAACAACAATGATTGACTATTAGGTTTTGTCTGTTAATCACATTTTCTGAATGGTCTGAATGGTCTGAATGGTCTTGACTGTCTGACTAACTTACTGGTTGGGTGTTACGACCATGCCCAACTCCAGGCCTTATCCGGTCACTCCGGTCGCATTGCAGCTCTACAGCTCTACTCCGGTCGCTCGTCTCCTACTCCGGTCGCGCTCACGCAGATAACCTTCCGTTAAGCACGACCCTTGGTCTATGCTCCATTCGCTCGTTACCACACTTCGCCGTTTACCCTGCCTTGACGTGAGTTCTCCGTGAACTCGATATATCCTACACCTTGTAGCATTTTCACCGGACCTGATTTATTTTACATGGACCTGACTTTATTTTCACCGGTCCTGACCTAGTCCTAACTCCGGTCATCCCTTGTCCGCTATTAGGTTGTTTACTTGTCACCGTATGTACTCGACCCTAGTTCTACTTAGTATAAGTACCCTCTAGTTTACCTTGTACACCTCAGTCTGAAATCAACTTAGTCACTACTCCAGTCTCTGCCTGTCTCCGTCTCCGTCTCCGTCTCTATCACCTTGACCGGAACCTACGCAAGGGATCAACGCACGTCATCCTTGTCGTTGAATCCAAGCGGTCACCAACTCCAGCCGGACTAATCCCTCGTCCAGCCCTCTGCTCTCCTCCTTCGTCTGCGCTCGTCCGGACTTGACCGGACCCCCTACCGGAGTAGACCCGGACTTGACATTGGGGTATCTGGCTGCTATGACTCATATGGACTGTCTGACAGTCTGACAGTCTGGGTGGTCTAAACTTTTTGAGTGACTTATTATCTGCAGGGCCTGATTGTGCTGGTTACTCTGAATGGTCTTATCTATCTGACAACCTTACTAGCTGGAGAGTCTGACTGCTCTGACCCGTCTGGAATGATCTGACTGTCTGTGTCTGATCTGTCTGGCCAGTCTGGCAGTCTGACAGTCTGAGGGGGTCTGACCACTCTGACTGCTCTGACTGGTCTGGACTATCTGGCAGTCTGACACCCTAGGGGGTCTGATCAGTCTGACTGGTTGGCTGGTCTGGAATGATCTGAAGTGTCTGACTGGTCTGACTGTCTGGGGGTTCTGATCAGTCTGACTGGTCTGACATGTCTGGCAGGGTCTTAAATGTTTGACTGGTCTGATTGGTCTAAACCACTTTGACTAGTCTGGACTGTCTGACTGGCCTGACTACCTGGTGGGTCTGACCACTGACCACTCTGACTGATCTGGAGAAGTCTGAAGTGTCTGACTGCTCTGAGTGTCAGTGGGGACTGACTGCTCTGATTGCTCTGACTGATCTGGAGCAGTCTGAAGTGTCTGACTGGTCTGACTGCCTAGGGGGTCTGACAACTCTGACAACTCTGACACCTCTGAAATGGCCTGAAGTATCTGACTGACCTAACTACCTGGTGGGTCTGACTGCTCTGACTGCTCTGAAGCAGTCTGAAGCATCTGACTGGCCTGGCTGTCTGGGGGGTCTGACTGGTCTGACTGGTCTGACTGGTCTGACTGGTCTGGAGTGGCCTGAAGTGTCTGACTGGCCTGACTACCTGAAGGGTCTGACCACTCTGACTGTTCTGACTGGTCTGGAGTGGCCTGAAATATCTGACTGGTTGGACTGTCTGGCAGATCTGACCAATCTGACCAATCTGACCAGTCTGAAGTGGTCTGGGGTGTCTGATAGTCTGACACCCTGGGGGGTCTAACCAGTCTGACTGGTCTGACTGGTCTGGGGTGGTCTGAAGTGTCTGACTAGCCTGACTGTCTGGGGGGGTCTGATCACTCTGACTGCTCTGACTGCTCTGGATTGGTCTGAACTATCTGACTGGCCTGGCTGTCCAGTGGGTCTGACCACTCTGACCACTCTGACTGATCTGACACAGTCTGAAGTGTCTGACTGGCCTGACTGTCTGGGGAATCTGACTGGTCTGGAGTGGCCTGAAGTGTCTGACTGGCCTAACTGTCTGGGGGTCTGACCACTCTGACCACTCTGACCACTCTGACTGGTCTGGAGTATCTGAATGGTCTGACTGTCTGGTGGGTCTGATCAGTCTGACTGGTCTGACATGTTTGGCAGGGTCTTAAATGACTGACTGTCTTACTGTCTGGGGGGTCTGACTGCTCTGACTGCTCTGGATGGTCTTAAGTGTTTGACTGACTTACTGTCTGAGGGGTCTGACTGACTGTCTGTCTGTCTGTCTTGTGGGTCTGACTGCTCTGACTGATCTGACAGGTCTTAAATGTCTGACTGACTTACTGTCTGGGGGGTCTGACTGGTCTGACTGGTCTTAAATGTCTGATTCCAGAACTCCCAGTCTGATGCCAGATGCTCCCAGACTGTTAAGTCATGTCAGACCATTTCAGACTGTTAAGGGACCTAAGTGCTGTCAGAGAAATTGTCACCTTGCTGATGAGTCTTGTGCGCACTTTGTCGACAGTTTACGCCGGGTGCACGTGCGACTTCAACACCAGATACTTGCCATGTCCATCTTCCTCTGTCATTCGTCTCACTTCCCTGGATGCGTCGAATTCAATACTCTATCTGCTTCCCTACTTTCAGACGATGTCCCCCAGCACCATGACAGTTATTCCCCCCACTTTATAGTGCTATTAGGAAGAAGAACCCTCTCTCGTTCTTTCCCAGAAGAGAGCTTGTCAAGGGAGCCCATGGTTGCGCTTCAGCGGCACTAGAACACATGCACTATACCTTAGTGTATGCTGACCCCCCAAAAGACCTCTGGACCCCTGGTACCCTTCTTGTGGCTGTTTTGTCTCGGATCAATCCCCCTATTAATCTCAGATCTTCCCCATTGTTGTCCCATCAAATTCCTGATGGTACACAGCCCCCCATCAAACTTCTTAGGCTGTGCATCAATGACTCCTTCTGCTGTGCAGTGACTCATCCCTTGCTTACTGATGCTCTCTTGTCATCAGTATTACTCTATCCCTTTCGCATTTTTGGTATATTACTCAGCTGATGACTCACTCCCTTACCAATCAATCTTGTCATGCAGCTTACTCATTCCTTTACTCAGCAGCTTATTCATGCTTCCTATGCTTACTCATTCCTGCTTATCCCTTGCTTACTGATCGCTTACAAACCCCTTACAAAGCTCTTACCAATCCCTTACCAATCCTTGACAAATTCTGCTTACTCCCTTCTCTTTTTGTACTTTAATGCTGTGCCCCCCCATGTATTTAAACCCCTGGGCTCAGCCCAGTGAAAAGACCAAATTGCACGAAATTATCCCTCTCTCAGACTCTCTCAGTCAGTATCCCCTCAGCTCTTTGAGTCTTGTAGGCTTCAGTGAAGGTCTAAAGGCTCTAATATCTCAAGTTTATTCAATCCATTCAAATCCAAGTATTTCTCTAGGCTCAAGCGGAGTCTAGCCAGTCAATCCTTCATCTCTCATTGCTTCTGGACGTCAGGAGCCCCCTTGTCCCCTTGCTGCACCAATCTCTAGGTGTAGTATTGCTGTTTCAACCTCAGTCAACCCAATCCCTGCTTTGACACTTCCTAGGCTTTAGGAAGAGTCCACACCCCTATCCCCTTCGTCTTCTATTACTCCTGTACCCCAGGAGTATCCTGCATCACTGTCTGCATCACCCTGTTGGTGTAGATCCCCTTTCCCCCTCCTCAGCATATCCTCTCTGGACACCACGGAGGTAAACCACCACTCGCACATTTTTGTAGTCCTTTGTTGGTGTTGTGTTTGGGTTATTACTCCGACCCAAATCCACACTTTGACTCACAGTGCATTGATCCAGGTGGATAGCGCGACCTTTGCGAGTGATTCGCATTCAGAGGAACTCTTTAGGTTCTCCAAGGTCTCTGCACTCCCATTTGTGCATGAATTGCACTTTGATGGCATCAACAACAGCCTTGTTAGGGCCGCAGAATAATGCGTCGTCAATGTAGATAATACCAATGACGATGTTGGTGCCTTTCTTCTTGTAGAAGAAGATGCCTGCTTCAGATTTAAGGCGCTCAAACCCGAGCTCTTTGAAAGACTCATTGAGTGTGCGCCACCAAGCTAGGCCAGCCTGTTTGAGGCCATAGAGGGCACGCCAGAGGTGGAGCACTTTGCGCTCTTGCCCGGGAACTGCAAACCCTTCGGGTTGTTCCATGTAGATCTCTTCGTTGAGCTTGCCATACAAGTAGGCACTCCGGACGTCAAGTCCAGTAATGTACCAGTTCTCAAGTGCGGCAAGCGCAAGCATGAGGTGCACTGTTTCAAAGCACACGACTGGTGAGAAGACCTGGTCAAAATCTAATCCCTCGACCTGGGAGAAGCCTTTTGCTACTAAGCGGGCTTTCTTGCGGCCATCCGATTTTACATTGAAGACCCATCGATTCTTTATGACCTTCCGGTCTCGGGGACAGTCAACTAGCTCAAAGACTTTGCGCTTTCGCAGCACATCGAGCTCTTCTTGGCAAGCAAGTTGCCAGAGTTTCTGCTCAGCTTGGGGTAAGCGAGCAATGTCCTTATAGGACCAGTTGCGGACACTCTCGTATTGAGGGTTGTGGGTTTCGAGGGCTTTGCCCATCAGGTATTGGACTAGGTTTGCTCCCCCTTCCTCACACATCTTTTGCACATCTTCCTCACTGGGCATTGCAGAGGTGTCGGGGAAACCACCAGGGATATGGTCTGGTGTGTCCGGTTGTGGGGGCCGAGGGGCCTCACCCACTGTTTCTCGCCATCGAGAGGCACTTTCGATATCCCGGAGTTGCTCAACGGGATGTTGCCGCTCACCATACACGTTACCAGGGTGCAATGGCGCTCTACGTTCACGTTGGGGGCGGGCAGGTATATTAACTGCAGGGGGTCGCGGAGCATTCTGGTGGCGTTCAGCTCGGCCAGGGCGCTGCAGTGCTGGAGGTGGCGGATTTCTCGCCGGTGAAGGCGTTCTTGGTGCCGGTGGAGGCACTGGAGATGGCGTATGGGGAGGATTTATTTGATTAGGCTCTTCCTCAGGAGCCTCAGGTTCCTCGCACTTTGGATCATCATCCTGCACTTGGGGATGTGGGTAGCCATGGTCCTGTTCCACATCATCATCACTGTCAGTATCATCAGGGGGATTCCCTGGTCGATCAGTGGCTGGTTTTGGATTTGCCCTTCCGAAAGGGTTCTCGAGAGGTTCGCGCCTGTTTTTGGGGCAGCGAGGGAAATGACGCTTGTCAAAGACGGCGTGGGCAGCGGTGTGTTAGAATTCGCACGCTGAGTCGATCGGGGTGACCACGATGGGTGGATGGGTGCGAACCAGGTCCAAACGCGATGAGTATACAGGGTACAACTACGAGCTATTTATCTTGTAGGTAGAGCAGTTAATATATCAAAACTAATAACTATAAATCATAGTCTTGTGAGTTTGCCACGTAGCGGCCATATATTCTGACACGGTGAACACTGCATTGGTGGAGCGCATAAACAAGAAATTGCGCTCATTGCCAGGGGCAACACCGATATAAGTCATAAGCTCCGACTTGGGAGCCATCTTATTTGCTCTAGCCGTTGCTGGGAGGTATACAAATGCTCCACAGCCAAACACACGTAGGTGGTTGATGTTAGGCATCTCCCCCTTAAGCATTTCATGGGGGGTGCACCATCGCAGGCGAGCTACTGGAGTACGGTTGTAAATGTGGGTTGCGTGAGCGAACGCAAATTCCCACCAGGAGTCAGGAATGCAGGCTTGATGCCGCATAGACTCAGCTTTATCCATGAGAGTGCGCCCTAAATGCTCGGCGTGGCCATTCTGCATGGGGGTTCTCGGAGCACTTTGATATATTTTAATTCCTTTCTCAAGGAGTGCTCGATCAAACAGATCGGATTTATATTCTCTGCCGGCATCGGACATCCATCCAACGACGTGCATATCATGTTGGACACGCACCATTTCGAGGAAATCTTTGGCAGCCGTAATCGCTGCAGCTTTGGAGCGAAGAGGCATAGTCCAGGCGTGAGAGGTATAATTGTCGTAGAATGTGATAATGTATTTAAACTTCTGGTATGACATAACCGGGAAGGATTTGAGATCAGAGTGCACCAGCTCAAAGGGCTTGGAAGCACGTCTTTCGTTCTCTGGGAAAGCTCGATTGGGCATCTTGCCAAGAGCACATCCAGGGCAAACACAATCCTCAGTTGGAAAGTGGATCTCCAGGAAGCGCTGCGTATGTTTTTGCGCGCATCGGAGTACTTCCTTTGAGGGGTGCCCGAATCTCCAGTGCATAATGTCATAATTGACTTTGCTCACGGAGGCAATATAGTTAGATCTAATTATCGGGATAGATCTAATCCCAAAAATGACATTACGATTGTCTTCTGCGTCTGGCCCAAACCATAGGCGTTCAGCTTTATGAGTGAGGCTAATGCCTCTCTTATCTCCAGTGACTTTGTAGTTACGCTGGAGCATTTCGCCCATAAAAATGAGGTGTGCAGTAGCGCCTCGCATATGGAGCACTTGGGTGAGTGTGATAACTTTCTCATCCCCAGTGTTGTGGTCTAGACACCGGAGTAATACCGTGCCAATGCCAGCAATCAGTGCTACACCATTAGCCGTTTTGGCGTAGTGTGCTCGCTTTAGCGCATTATAGGAGGCGAAATCGCCTATGTCACCGGTAAAATGGCGTGATGCACCAGAGTCTAGGAGCCAGAAAGCACCAGATAGTTCGCTATCGTCAACCATTTTTCCCTTACAGCCAGCACAGCGCACATCATTCGAACACGAACAGATATATGCATTACTCGAGGAGACACGACATGACAAATTGTAGTTACTACTCGCTATATACAGTGATGGCGTAAAGCGCACATGTAAAGGGAGTGTGTCAGTGTCGGTCAGCACGCGTGCAGAAGGTACTTGCCTGAAGAGGCTGGCCTCCGCGCCCATCGCCATCGATGTCGCGTTGTAGCGGTCGAGGACCATCGCATCGATCTCATCGAACTCGTCATCAGCGAAGGGCTCGTGAGCGAAGGGCTCTTCATCCCCAAGGGAGATGGCATCCTCCTCATACATGGTGATGCACTCCTTAAGACGAGGGCACTTCAGCGAGGAGGGACCGGCCTCGGGCTGGTCCAGGTTCGCGCTCGTCAACGACACAACTTGATCGAGGGTGCGGATGGTTTGGCAGGAGGGCTCTACCCTCAAGCGGTGTGCCAAGTCGAAGGCCTTAATAGTATTTGTGAATGCGGGGGGGCCGTAGTGGGCAGTACCGGGAGTGTGGGCCAAGGCACGAGGGTCAATGGTGGGCTCTGGTCCATTGTAGTGGACATATGTAGCAAAGGCTGCCTGTTGGGCGTTCTCGCGGCGAGCGCGAGCCTTCTTGCCGCTGTGTCGAGTGCGGCCTCCCTGTCCTTGGACAGGAGCATTTCTGCTCGTACCGCCGTTGGACCCACCTTGCTGCTGCTGCTGCCTCTGAGGCTGCTGCTGCTGCTGGGTGAACTTTGGGTCAGCTGGCTTGCGCTTTACAGCGCTAAGCTTGTTGGCCTGGGGGCCCTTACCACCGCCACGGGAAGAGGCGCCTTTCTGCTCGAAAGAGAGCGTGGCAGCCTTGACAATCCCATCAGGCTTGAGGTTCTTGATCTCATCCGGCGCCGTCTGGCTGAGGATTTGAGCTACAACCTCCATGGTGGGAGGGAGCTTGCAAAGGATAATCATTGCCTGCACGGGGGCAGGGAACTCGAAGCCAGCGTCCTTCAGGTAGGTGAAGTGGCTAAGCAACTTCATAATTGTGGGAGCGGGATGGGAGCCAGCGGGGATGTTGGTGGCCAGGAGCTTGCTAAGCTCAGCGTAGGCGGAACCAATGCTTGGGGCGCCAAAGTTCTTTTTCAGGTAGTCCCAGACATCCTTAACGCTGTCGAGAGTTGAGACAGCGACCTGGATCGAGGGGGCAAGGCGCAAGGTGATATTACCGAGCGCTCTCTCGGTGTTGTCGTCCCAGTCCTTTCGGTCGTCATGGCCATCAGTGGGTTGAGTCGTCGAATAGACATACCATTGGCCTTGTGCCCAAAGGTAGGCCTGCATGGAGGTATGCCACTGCTGCCAATTGGAGCCAGTGAAAAGGGGAACCATTTTGTCGAGAGCACTGGACATGGTGATGTTCTGTTGGGAGTCAATGGAGTCAGCAAGTGAATGTGACAACGGACAAGCAAGAAAAGAAGAAACACCTGAGTGCTAGTGAAAGCACTTCTGTCAACAGCTAACTCATGACTAGGTCATGCCAGTGCAAGTCGTCGACGATGTTCGCCATGGTTGGCGCAAGTCATCGACGAACTTCGCCTGTGGCAATACAGGTGCTCAACTAGGAGCTCACTGTCTGGTGCAAGTCGTCGACCAACTTCACCTTGTGGCTGTGCAGGGGCTCAGCTAGGAGCTCACTGTGGTCCACAGCATCAAGCTAGTTAAAGTGACACTCAGGGAGCTGGAGCGCTGCCTGGTGCATTGCTGCACACAGTGCACTCACAGGGCTCATAACCTGTTGAAGCAATACCTATGTATGTAAAGGAACTGCTACTCCAACTCACCTGTTTGGGTGGAGTGCACAACCTGAGATGGTAGCAGTAGCTGGTCAAGAGCTGTTGTTCTTATATAAGCGGTGGACGCTGTTTATATACAACAAATAGTGTGACATGTGACTGTGACATGTAACATCTACTCTAAAGAGGACTATTACTAAGTCTACACTAATATGGGTTGCAGTCTTGTGCGCACTTCATTGACGGTTTATGCCGGGTGCACGTGTGACTTCAACATCCGTCTGTCATTCTACTTACAGCAGAGCTTAGTAGCATCTAATAGCCTTTCACTTCAGACTTTCCCCGCGCGGACATTCACGAACTTATCACCCCGGACCTCCTTCACCAGTTGATCAAGGGCACATTCAAGGACCACCTTGTCACCTGGATTAATGAGTATCTAGAGTTTGAGCATGGGAAGCAGCGTGCTGGTGAGATTATCGCTGATATTGACCGCAGGTAAGTCATTGCAAACCAGTGGCCACTGCCACCCTACTGAGACGTGTTTTTTCTTACTAGGATTGCAGCCGTGCCATCCTTTCCTGTGCTGCGGCGGTTTCCAGAAGGGCAAGGGTTCAAACAATGGACTGGTGATGATTCCAAGGTGCTAATGAAAGTAAGTAAGTCACGAATTTTATCCAAGTATGTCACTTATGTATGTGTTGATGAAGTATACTTACCGGCCATAGCTGAACATGTTCCCCCTGGCATGGTGCGTGCACTGAGCGCATTTCTGGATTTCTGTTATTTGGTCCAGCGTTTGATCCTTAACGAAGAAACTCTTGATGCAATCGACGTTGCTGTGGAATGCTTCCATCAAGAACATGCTGTTTTTATTACAACTGGCATGCGTGCCCATTTATCCCTCCCACACCAACATGCCATGGTGCATTATCGTGAACTCATCAAATTATTTGGTGTGCCGAATGGATTGTGCTCATCAATTACGGAGTCGAAGCACATCAGAGCCGTGAAGGAACCTTGGCGGCGCTCCAACAAGTTCTCTCCAGGGTCTGCAAGAGGCAATTCAACGCTTCCTTTATGACCAGCTCTACCCTGATGCTGAGATACCAGGGGATCGCACAGACCTTCGCGTCTGCCCTCTTTTTCAAGGCAAAGTATGCATTTTTTACTCCACTACAGCAACATTCTGCACGCCAAGTGATCAGTCAGGTGTAGGGGGGATGCATCAGGAAAAAAATACTTGGCAATATAGTACTATATAGCCTCTATAGCACTCAAAGCTCCATCGACAAGTCCCCAATATAAAGGCAATATAGCACTGTGCATGAAATCTATAGTACTCCATAGTGGCCATAGTCTGACATGTAAATATATATCCACTGTAGGAAGGCTGCTATGGAGGCTACCAAGACTATATACTGTGATATAGAACCCTCAGCTTCTATCATGCCATTGGAATACTTCCATTGTCATTTGCTATCACATCAGTATAGCACAACATAGTTTCTATTTCTTAATCAGGCAATATGCAGTACAAAATGCAATATAATTCATTTCATGCTCAACACAAAGCTAGCTACATTAATCAATCCGACTTGTCCTCTGTCGTCGATCCCTCCTGGTGTTCCTTGATCGTGGCTGCAATAATTTGCACCGACACCACATTCTGAGGCGCCGTGGTGAGTGCAGGCACTCCTGAATGCACACTAGCTAGACAGTCAGTATCTGTAATTAATGCAGACTACATACTCACCGCCCGTCCTCATAAATTCTTGCACAAATTCCCTTGAGCACGCCATACTCCTTCGTGGCCTCGTCAAAGTCCTGCAGACACTTCAGGTGGGACTCATATGCAGTACGGTAGTCGTGGACTGTAAAAGCAGTGTCCGCACGCGTGCCTGTTACCCACTCGTCTATGCAGCACTTGATCTATGCCATGACATCAGCAACAAACAACCCAGCAACAAACATTGCAAATAACACTTACTGCTGTCAGCACCAATGCAAGAGCGGGCAGAGGGAATGGTTTGAACCATGTATGGTGCTTGATGCCTTTGTCATTCTTATTCGTGAACCACATGGTATTGATGATGTTCTGTATGATTGGTGCCTCGAGAAAGCCGCGACACTCGTCTTGCAGGAGCGCCCTATGCTGTCCACAAAATATCAGTCGTTACAACCAGCATGCCATGCAGGTGTCATATCCATACTTTTCCCAGTTGCAACTCTGGTCTAACCCTGGCCCACCTGACCTCTCCTTAGGCATAGATGCAACTCCGGATCTAGTCTGGCCATCTCCAGCCCCATAGCTGCACTCCAGCTCAACTCCAGTCACTATGTCCATCTCCACCTCAGGACTAACCCCTGTCTTCCTCTAGACAGATCCACGGTCTAACTCCTCCATGTCGGACCTGTACCTACCATTAGTCACTACTCCGGTTTCAGTCCGGCCACTCCCTTTGTCTGGTCTGCGACCTAGCCCAACTCCGGCTGGTACATGCAACTCCGGCTCAGGTCTGCTCCTGTTCCGCTCCACTCCCTCTGATAGGTCCACCAATGGCCTTGGACATTTCCATGTCCAACTCCGGACCTTCCTCTGGCTACTCCGCCCTTCCTCCACCTGTGCACTCCCTCCGCTCTTGCACTTCCTCCGGTCCCGCTTCCTCCGGTCCTGGACATCGCTCCGGACTTAACATTAGTTAAGTCCACCTCTGACCCTTACCTGTCCTCTTCCGACCTAGTTCCCTTGTCCCTGCTTTTCCTCTGTCGTCCCTGTAACTCTAGTTCCCCGTGTCTGCTTCTGCTCCGGTTTATTTTCCTGTCCCTGCTTTATTTTCTTGTACCTGCTTTATTTTCCTGTCTACTTCTGCTCCATCCCTTGTCTCGACATTAAGGTGTTTACTTGTCACCGTATATACTCACCTTAGTTTCATTACTATATAAACTACCATACTCCGGCCTAGTAGTCCTTAGATCAAATCTCGACTAAGATACTCCCCACTCTGTACTACCCACCATGCTCTCCTAATCCCATCTTGTTCTCCTGAACTCCGGCCAACTCCGGCCTCTGTCCTATCTCGTCCCCTTGGTCCTATGTCCGATCCTAGCAAGTCTCCTACTTGCACGAGGGCAAAAGCCACCTCTGTCCCAGACTCGACGCTAGACCTCTCAGGACTTATCCCACCTCTGGGATGTCCTTCGCTCCGGACAAGCTGCGCTCAACTCCGGACCACTTTCCCACGGTCCGGACTTACTCCCTGTGCTTCTCTAGTGCCCGGACTTCGTTCGTTTGACCCAGACTTGACTCTCCGCACTAACTAGCACCTACTAGTGTCTGGACTTACCTCCTCATTAGTTCCCTGCACCTCTGGACCTCCTAGTAAGATCGTCGAGGAGAACCGGTCTTGACAGCAGGACACCAAACCTTGAATGTGAAGCTTGCACCCTCTTTAAGTTCTTCCACTAGGGCGCGATTCTTCTTGATCGCCGATTTAGTTTGGCTGCTGTGGAAATTGAACATGACTTCGACTAGAGGGCGAACCTTGGCCTTGAGCTCGCCGCAAACTTGCGAGCCACGGTTGGTGATCTATATCAAATCATAATAGTATAATACTGAGACGACTGGTATGGCACTTATGAGTTTGGCGAGCTGGGGTGTCCGCACAAGGTTAACTCCTGTAGTCTGAAGTGCCTTGGCCCAAGATGTGTTCAGAAGAGCCGTCTCCTGTGTATGGTCAGGCATCGGACTCTCGGCACACAGGCATGCCCAATAGTCTCCAATGGCTGTGTTGACAAACTCTTGGGTAACGTCATCGTAGTCCCTGGCGCGCAGACGACCTTCATGCTCAGTGAGCTTTTGCGCCTTGACGACGGTTGTCTCTGGACTGTCCTCTTCGATGGGTTCCCGTCGCCTCTTAGCATGAACATCACTGCTAGTATGCTCAATGAAGAACTTGTTTGCACAATGGATTGATGGTCTCACCGGTTCATGGTGTCTGTCACAGTACCTTTGGAGCTCGCATGTTCAACACGGCGGTTTTTCTTGTGTTGGACGGTTTGTCGTTCCGACAAAGGTTCGTGCACGGTCGGTCCTGCGTCTTCACCGTCCGAGCCAAAGAAGTTTCCTTGTCCTGATGAGAATACTTTTTGACTACAATACTCCATAGTACTTACTTCATAGCTGGGGTCGGGAATGTTTCCGCCCACCACCTTGGGAACTTTGCTCTTGCTGTACATGAGGGGGTGTTGCCTAGGCACCTCACTAAGCCTAGTAGGAACGGGATGGCTACTAAACTGAACATGATATTTTGTCAGTGTGGCACCCAACAAAAATGATGGGATGACCTACATGAGTGCCTTCTTCATCTTTGAGGTCATCTTCTTTGAGTTCATCACTGTCTTCTTCATCTTCGTTCTCACTCCCTTCCTCCATTAAGCGGCGGCGGCGGCGACGTTCACGGTCCTTCTGGGCCTTGGCATCACAGCGTTGGACCGTCTCTTCTCGTTCATCCACAGCCTGCCTCACTTGTTCCGATGGTCGGCACACCCGACCACCAGGCACTTTTTTTTTTGAACATTGTCAGTCGCGATCTGCATTGTTGTTTGGCCAGACTAACCTCTATAGTTTTCTTTGTCTGCGTTGCGATAGAGACCACTGCTTGAGGCCTGCATGTGATTAGAGCTGGGAGTGTGCGGCTGGAACAAAGTTTGGGTTGGGTTGGGTTGGGTTGGGACGATGAATGGCAGAACACAACTTACTTATAGCTGCTGTTTGCACATGGCTTGTTTGTAGATATCAACAAATGTTCACGACACGAACGCGTATTGCGACGTGGTCATGGGATAATCTGAAAAATAAAAAACGGATATTTGTCAACATTGCGTTGACATGAAGCCCCACCTATCGGTCCGCAGACTGTGTCTGATGGTCTGGTATATTGCAAATTGTCAAAGAGATCAATCAGTGTGATATTGGGAGACGACTGAATGACTGACCTACCATACCATGGCCCCCCACCGCTGCAACTATTGCTTGAAACCTATAGCCACAGAGGCTGGGATCAAGCGGCATATAGCGCAGTCGCCTGCATGTCACGATCAACGGACAAAGCTCCTTGAACGGATGGAATTGACGGTATCGAAGGACGAAGATGATCAGCTTCCCGAGCACATGAACGACGATGCACCAGGTGATCCATACGAGTTGATGAATGAATTTGATGCTATGGATGGTCCAGACGATGCTCTCGATGTTCCAGATGGGCACCTGGTTCACCTGTCTCATGTTGATGTTGATCCTGGGCCACCTGATCTCAGTGAGCCGCCATCCAAGTGTGCACGAATGGAGGAGGACAATGGAGACCTACCCCGTTGGCCAGCCTCTGGACGCTTCACCGAACAATACCCAGGAGTCGCCGCTACAATACTGGGGAAGGAGAAGACGGTCTTCAAGTCTATGGAAGCCAAAGACCTTGAAAAGGGCAGGAGCGAATGGGTGCCTTTCCGCGATGAAGATGAATGGGAACTTGCACAATATTTGATGAAAAACCTTGGGAAAACGAAGATCAATGAGCTTCTAAAGCTATCGCACGTAAGCAAATAAAGATTGACTCACTGACTCAACGCTGAATGCGACCGACTTGTAGATGCGGAAGAGTGGCCTTTCATTCGATAACGCCCACTCCTTCCTCAAGCGTGTCGATTCTTTATATACCAGCCCAGCTTGGACATGTGAGATGATTGATGTTGAGGGAGACTTGGTGGGCGAGGATGGGGTCATGAAGCAGGAGACGGTAGAACTATGGTGAAGGGATCTGGTTGAATGCGTGGAGGAGCTTATTGGGAACCCTGCCTTGCGAGATATGATGGTGTATGTCCCAGAGCGTGCGTATATGGATGCGAAGGGAGAGAGTCGGATCTATGATGAGATGTGGACCGGTGACTGGTGGTGGGAGACCCAAGTAAGTACTTACCATCGATTCCGAAAGATGCGAATGCGACTAACGCGACGGTGATGTACAGGGAAAGTTGCCAGAGGGTGCAGTGGTGGCGCCGGTGATCTTGTCGTCCAATAAGACAGCGCTGTCTGTGTTCAGTGGGGACAAAAAGGCATGGCCTGTATACCTAACCATTGGGAATATCTCGAAGGATGTCAAAAGACAAGTGTCAGCGCACGCAACGATTCTTATCGGCTACTTACCTGTGTCCAAACTGCAGTGTTTCCATAAGAAAACACGCTCCATCGCAGGATATCATCTATTCCATTATGCGATGTCTTTGCTGTTGTGTCCACTGGTCGATGCTGGTTGGAAAGGAAGGGCTATGGTTTGCGCTGACGGATTTGTGCGACGAATTCATCCGATTCTGGCTGCATATGTTGCCAACTTTCCTGAGCAGTGTCTTGTGGGCTGCAACAAGGAGAGCCGTTGCCCTCGCTGTCTGGTGAAAACGAAAAATCGTGGAGACCTTGACGAATGCGCATGCCGCAGTACAGTTGACATGTTGAAGACCTTGAGGCGGATGCGAAGAAACAAACGATCAAGTAAGTTTGATAAGGAAGGTTTGCACGAAGTCTTCGAACCCTTTTGGAAGGACCTTCCCTTCACCGACATCTTCACCTGCATCACTCCCGATATCCTCCATCAGCTCCATAAGGGCATATTCCACGACCATCTCGTGCAGTGGTGCCTAAGCGTGCTCGGCGAAAAGGAGATGGATACCTGCTTTCAGGCCGTAACTCGATACCCTGGCCTTCGCCACTTCAAGAAAGGGATTTCCGCAGTCTCCCAATGGACAGGCAGAGAGCACAAGGAGATGGAGAGGGTTTTTATAGGTCTCCTGTCCGGTGCAGCCGAAGAAACTGTCCTCGTAATGGCCTGCTCACTTCTCGATTTCATCTACTATGCACAGTTCCAGCAACACACAGACAAGACACTCACGGCTATGCAGGACAGCCTTCGCCTCTTCCACACGCATAAAGACGTCCTTGTGGAGCTTGGAATACACGAACATTTCAATGTTCCCAAGATTCATTCCCTTGTCCACTACGTCTCTTCCATCCGAGCCCTTGGCAGTGCTGATGGATACAACTCAGAATACCCTGAACGGTTACACATCGACTATGCTAAGGACGCCTACCACGCGAGCAACAAACACGATTATGTCGAACAGATGGCCTTGTGGCTTCAACGCCAAGAGGCGATCCATCACAAGAGCGCCTACCACGCCTGGAGGGTGCTTAAGAAGTCTGCAAGCACGGACGCCATTGACAGAAGCTCGGGCGGAGGGGATGACGGATCAGAAGCCGATTCAGACGTGGGTGACCATCTGGGTGAGGGTGGTGGTGACGAAGCGGATCATCTTGCTGCACAAAAGCCGTCAGGTATGTAGCATTTGCTGCTCCTGTGGTAGTTATTGACCGAGGTGGTTGTGCTAGCGAAAGCGGCCTATAAAGTGGCCAAATCCCCTGCCAGGCGCGTGTCCGTTCAGCAATTACAAAGTGACTACAAAGCGCCCGAGTTTCTGGTGGCGCTCAAGCATTTCCTCAATTCCCGCGCAACTCGAGACAAAGTGGTGTTCCCCATGGAATCAGATCAATTCGAAGTATTTAACCAGCTATATGTTGCGAATGGACCTAGCGTGGTTACCGGACATGGCAGTAGCTGGCAGAAGATTCGTGCCAGGCCGAAGGTCGCCGCTAGTGGATGCAAGGCTGAGTCCCCCGCAAGATTTGATACAGCGTTTGTGTGGGATGAAGGACATCAACCGAGGGATCTTTTTAGGTTCGATGGTATGTACCCAGCCTCATCGACGCAACGAGGGTGTGCTAACAAGCATTTCAGCGGTCCGTATCGCTCAAGTCCATGTCATATTCAAGCTTCCAAAGCATGTTGGCCATTACCTGCATCCACTCGCGTACGTCGAATGGTTCACCTCGCTCCGTCGTCGCGATCCCGTTTCCGGCCAGTTTGTCGTCACCCATTCAACGCACAACCATCAGCGTAACGTGTCGGTGATCAGCGCTGATCACTTCGCCCACCCTTGCCATCTTCAAGCCCAGTGTGGAAGGAACAACAGTTTGGATTGGACGTCTGACAATGTGCTTGAAATAGCAAGCGTGTTTCATGTTAACTCGTACATCGACTTAGATACTTTCGTTGCCCTGGCTGATTAGTATACCTGTGGCTACAATTTTAATCTGCACTTTGGTCTTGCCAAGTTGGTAATGTAAGAACAACATAGGCTACTGGGACTCTTGAGGATGTGTAGTGTGAATATGGGGCTACAATGACTATGGAGAGCTGGCCAGACTGTGCTGTCAGCGATAGCAGCAACCATGTGCTACGTGTCACGCGGTGACAGCTGGATAGTGCAACAGAGCACGTGCCTGATGCGCCATATTACGATCGAGTCTCTGGGTGACTTGGTACCTGGGTGGCTATGCTACATAGCAAAAGGTTTTTCCTGATGTGCACCGTGAAATAATCCGTGCAACACCCTCTTGGCAGGGGGGCCCTCCACGCTATGACTGTGTATATGTGGCAAAGGGAGGTGTGGATACGGAAGGTTTTCATAGTCTACTGGTGGGAAGGGTGCACCTATTTTTTTCTTGCGAATATGCAGGACACCGCTACTCATGTGCATTACTCAACTGGTTTATCCCAATTGCTGACGAGCCTGACAAGTTGACGGGCATGTGGATCGTGGCGCCGGAAGTGGATAACAATGGACGGCATGTCCAATCTGTCGTCTCTCTGGATTCAGTGGTCCAGGGTGCGCACCTTATAGGAGTTTATGGCAGTGAATTTATTCCTGTTGACCTCCACTTCTCCAAGTCTTTAGATGCCTTTAAGGCTTACTATGTAAATAAGTACATTGACCACCAGGCAAATATGCTTGTATTTTAGTTAATAGTAACTTGTGTTGTACAGGTGTGCACTTGCAGTCTGGGATTGTCTGGACCCATTGTGCTCATTGTCTGAATGGACTGATGGGCTCTGGTCATGACCTGAATCTATCTGTAATTATGTCTGACATTATGCCTGGAACATGAGTATGAATTCTGTCTGACAAGCCTGGCTCCAGAGTGTGTCCTGATCCCAGACATTTCCCAGGCATGGTCAGACACCCAGGTCATTCAGACATACGACGATTTGCTGATGACTGGTCATGGGTGAATACGAGCTAGCTGTATTATATTCCAAATATTTGAATATATTCAGAATATATTCAAAGATATTCAATATTCTGGACAGCCCTAGTGCGAGGCTATCTTTAGAAATGATACAGGAGTTGCCGGCGCGGATGGTTGGTCTGCAGAACGGGCACGGCAAAAGAACCCTATCTAAATGATGCCTATTGCTACCGAGAACTAGTGCCTGAGGTGGCTTCATGCAGGAAGCCTCCTATGAACCACTAGCCATGGAACAGCCAGATTCAGACACGGCTGATTTTGTGCTCTCGGAGTCACCTCCAGACTCCAGTTGTATCACTCCACCTGTGTCCACTCATCAGGCAGTTATGAAATTCGTGAACAGGGATGAAACCAAGAAGGAGTGTTGAAGTCCCAGGTGATTATCGATGGACTAGAAACTGTAGAATTGTTGGGTTTTCTGTAGAAGCAGGGTGAAAGTCTCAATTAATGGTTCATTGACACAGGGCAAGGTAACTTAAGCAAAAACCGCTTTCAGAGGCTTGAGCAGGTACTCAGATACTTCGTCGATTCAGACTTGGGGGCATTCTAATAACATGGAGCACATGATATCCTAGGTCTACTGCTTCGATTGGGGTTCACATTCCTGACAAAGAGGCCTCTTTGTCCGGTCTTTAGTTCCCAAACCACTCGCTACTGAAGCCTGAGGGACTATTTATTGACTGCAAGCCTACTACCACTACTGGTCATTGGTATCTCTTACTGACGACGTAGTCTACGTTGACTTCGACATCATCAATCGGCAACTACGTAGACGATCGTTAGAATCTTACACGCACGATGAAGGGCGTGGTGAGATTTCTTTGGCCGCTGTCGAAAAGATGGACGAGAACCAGGTACGTTCCAGCCACGCTATTCCACCATAAACCATTCCAAAAGGTGTTCTTCAGATATGTAGCAAAAGTGGTGATAATGTCAAACAAGAACATTCGTTGGTGGCGTCGTCTGACTGCGTGATACAGTCAAGAGATGTCTAGAAAAACGGACCATAATCCAGCTTGGACGCTGCTTTGCCTCAACCAATAACACCCTCGATAGGGGGCGCAGAACGTAAGCTACAACAAATAATAACGTAGTACATCGATGTACATATGTATGTGGATCGACATGAGAGTCAGCTATTCCTGTACATGAAGAGGGGTAACATCAGCCATTGAGAGATGGGCTAGATGTTTCCGAAGAGTCAGAAGGCTACGCTGTGAGGATTCGCTTTTTTGTAGAGCAGCATCTCGTTCTTGAGTAACTGAATCACCCCTGAGCAACGGATATCACTATTGATTGACTAGGCACTAACCTTGACACATTCTTTCATCCACATTCCTGACGGCCACAGCATGGGCGTGCTTCTCGGAAAGGTACATGTTATGTGCTAGAGTGCACAGGCGATCGTAAGCAAACTTGGAAAACCATGGTGATTGCATACCTGACTCGGCTCTTTCCCGTTCAATCTCGATCTTCTTATGTGCGTCTGAAAAGCTCGTGGCGACTAAAGTCACAGATAAATGGGATATCCATGGAATTAAAACATTGTCTCCATACCTGCCTTAATCAATGGCATCAATGAGTTTTTGACTTCGACGGGTAAGGATTCTAGCTGTTGCCCCAGATTAGTTGGCCGTACTGGGACAGGTTCATCCACATTGTCCGTGCTTCTTGATTCAGAGGGCAATTTCTTTACTTCCGCTTTCAATTGCGATATCCGGTCACAGAGGTCGAAACGCATTTCACGCTCATGTGCAAGGTCACGTTCCAATGCCACCTTCAGAGCGTTTGCTATGGATAATTGTTCGTGCAGTTTCCCTTTCTCTCTGTGAAGGGTTTCTTCAGCGGCGACGGACTGTTCCAATTCTACTTTAGCATTGCGAACAATGTCTTGCATTTCAGCGGCATGTTGTCCATGGACACGACAAGCTTCTTCGTGATCCCTCTTTAATTTCAGGAGTTGCGTCTGTTCACGAAGCAAAGTCTGACGGAGGCCATCGATCACTGCTTGACTCGATACTTCCGCATTCTCCGCTTCTTCGCGCTTTGACTCGGCAGTTACAAGGGCCAGGCGGGTGGCCATGATCTCCTCGGACAAAGTGAGCGCTCTGGATGTCGCCGCCTCGAGATCTTCACGTAACTTGGCAAGCTCACCGTCTCGACAAGCCTCCTTTTCCCTCATCTCCTTCAATTCGGTTTTAAGCTTTTCTTGGGCGAGTTGTGCATTGTCATTCGATGCAATAAGAGCCCCGATGCGGTTTTCCAGGAGTGCCGAACCATTGTCGTCAAGCCGTTGTCGTGATGTACCATTGACACCTAAAGCGGGACCATTGACATTAATGACTGGAGGCACTGAGATAGCGACTATGGTGATTGAGCACGCGGAGCAGGGTATGACGCTTGAAATGTATCTTGTTTGGGACTAGCGACAGGGCATGAAGGGGTGGATGGGCGAATCGAATTTCCGGTGCGTTGCCGCTTGGCGCCAGGTGGTTTAGCGGGAAACGGAGGGGGTCGTATGCGCTTGGGGGCAGCTGCATTCAAAGGGCACCGTGGAGAGTGAAATGACTCCCAGACGACAGTGCCTTCCCTGAAGATTGCCGCAATGGACCTCAAATATGGATGCTTGGCCAATACACCGGGTATCAAAGTGCACCACTTCTCATGTCCAGTTTTTGTCCATGCAGTTAGGGGGGGTGAGGCAATGTACACATCTCCTGGATTGCCCATCTCGACGGCGAGTTCCTCTATGTGAGGACCGTGTATCTCGACGTAGGGAATAAAGGCAAAATCGCTTACAGGCCCTTGCTGCAGAGGGTCAAAATAACCGGTTGGGCAGTCACTGGGAATGTCCTGGAGAGTGCATCGAAATGTCTTTGGGAAAATGGACACATCTGGGGGTAGATTGTATCTGGCAGAGTCGCCGTCGATGCAGGGAATATTTCCGACTTTGCGACGGCCTTTGAGTTCGTGGGACCAGAACTCGAGGATTTGGTTGGATGGCATGTTCAAGTCATTGTCCTGTCTTTGGTTTCAACCGATCAAATATGTCAGCCGGATCAAACTATAGTGAGTGGCAATCCAGACCGTGTCTGCACTTTGTCTGCGCTCGATGGCAAGTTGAGGACTGGTCACTGGGATTGGTATGCACTGTGCAAAGGTCGAGCAAGATCCAGTGTGTTCGGACTCTGTGCTACTATCATTATGACAGGGACGAGAGCCTACTGAGAGACGCTCACACTTGCATTCATTCCATATGACCACGAGTTCCAACGACAACAAACGAGTCTTGATCCACTTGGATTCCCAAGAGAAAGCAGCGCCTCCCCATCCTGGCCCAGGCTGGACACGCTTCGTTTGCATTTCAGACACCCATTCGAGCACATTCCGTGTCCCCCCCGGCGATGTCTTAATTCATGCAGGAGATCTGAGCAGCTTTGGGAGTCTCTCCCAACTCACCCATACCACTGACTGGCTAAGGTCTTTGGAACATCCCGTCAAAATGTGAGAGCACGAGTGATTAATGTTATCCAGTCGAATTCAATACACACAGCATGATAGCAGGTAACCACGATGTAAGTGTATCCAGGCATCTTGAGAAAACCATCCGATGCTTTGTATGCAGCATTGCTTGGACGAGAAGATGTGCTTGGAATACTATGGCCCCCAACCAGAGGTGAGTCGAGTCGGATTACTGCGCAATTGAACAGCTGACCCGACTCACATGCCAATCACAATCAGTTAGTTCAGCGTGCGAGAGCCATGGTGCGCAGCTTGGCATCTCAGGGCCTCTATTACCTCGAACACGAGTCCTTGCATTTTACTTCACCATCAGGAAAAGTGTGGAAGATCTATGGATCCCCAGTGAGTGACGTATTGGACATCTGCACTACATTCAGAATCTAATCTGATCAAGGCGGCCCCCATGTATGTTGAAGGCTCCTTTCAGTATACCTCTTCTACAGAAGCACAAGGTATGTCTCTTACAACTACGTACAGACAATCCGAGTGATATTCCCTCTGGAAGCGATATACGAGAAGATACCAGACGATACCGAAATATTAATGACCCACACTCCTCCTTATCGAACATTGGATAGAACAAAACGGGGAAAGGATGCTGGCTGTCATATCCTTTCATCGAGGTTGAAGGGGTTGAAGCAGTGTCGACTCCACGTCTTCGGACATATCCATGAGAGTGCAGGGTTCCAGGTCGGAGATCACAAAGGCAGGGACACCCATCGCGTCTCAGTCAACGCAGCACTGCCGCACAGTTGTGGCAGAGTCGTCGTGGTAGATCTCCACGATTAGCAGACCCGTAATGGCACAGTGAGCATCATAATTTAGTAGTATATCCGCTTTTCTATACAGCCACCTTATCCTTCTTTGCAATCTTGATTCCCAACTTGTTTTTGAGGTCTGATTTAGGTTTCTTTGTGGCGGGTGTACTTGTAGGCTTGGTGCCCACCGAATTTCGAGTAGAATCTGAGAGTAGGGTGCGGATATCAGGTTCAATGTCATCGGCTTTTCGCTTCACAACGACAGTGCGTGATGACGATTCCCCGTTGGATATATCACCGGAACCACTGGCTACTGACGATAGTCCCGGTGGTGCAGGCATGGAGACCTTGGAGAAGACCTGTCGCACCAACATCTCGTCCTCTTCCTCTTCCAACTTGCGCTGTCTGTCTTCTTCACTCTCGACCTCCTCCGCTGTAATCCGGGCCTCCAAATCAACTCCTTGTCCTACGCGATCGTTCCGAGCATTTCTTGCTTTAATGTCTTGGAGCGCGTCTAGAATGTCCATTTCCCGTTTTGCATCTGTAGTGCGGTTCTCTAGGGCTTTCATCGGATTGTTTTCTTCTTCCTCCAATCGTGCCAGACGATCCTCTTCTTCAACCGCCTGTTCCTCCCTCCACGGCTCGAAATTGCGAGATGCCCCATGCTCTGCTGCATAATCCGTGTTCTTCGGATCAGTCTTGAAGGTGATTTCGGCTGAACATAGTGTACTTTGTGATGATTAGCAGTAGATATGGATACAACCACACACCACACACCATTTGATGTAGAAACGGAATATCTTGATGCCATAGTAATCCTCTCCATCGACTGTTTCCTTGCGAGCATTGAATTTCTTTCCCTTGTAAATGTACTCTCCGCAGGTATTGCATCTCCTGTGGTGGTGGTAGTGAGACACCGATCGAGGGCAAGTATGACAGTGACTCACATGGAGAATGGTGCCATGAGACGGACAACCTGCTGGGAGTTTCTTGGACCCTTTCTTCGCGGGATAAGCGACGGGTCAAAGTCGGGGGGGAAGTACTTGTTCAAAACTGTCGACAAGGGTGTCAGTGCCCGCTCTCTGTGGTATATTGCGGTGCCCTACCTTTGCGCTCAGACATGGTGGAGAGACAAGTGTGGTTGCTTACATAATGGACGCGTTTGATAAATTTCCCGCCACCAGCGCGCTCTACTGTTTACCGCACGGCGTGTGTCCTGAAGCCAGCGCAGTCCAGCAACGAGCCAGTCCAGCTCACATGGCAGTCCAGCTCAACAAAACCCTTATAAACTCCCGCCTCAAGAATGTCTACGACGGCTGGAACGTGTGTAGCAACCCACGTACCCAACACATTCCTGACCCTAATGCAAACTCGGATTCATAGAATGCAACTCAAAACGACGAATTCGGCTCAATAGCGGACTCAGATGCACTCCTACTGCTCTCGGGTGACCCAGCAGGCGAGGACGAGCCCATCCGCAAGGGCACTGCATTTCAAGTAAGTCCTCCTTGCAACCCATACCCCTTGGCATGACTCACTGTTCTACTCCAAGACATGGCTACTGGGTTACGAGTTCCCTTCAACGTTCACATTATTTGAAAAAGACAAGGTCCTCATACTCTGTTCTGCTAACAAAGGTATGTATTGACTTACCAGCTGTGTAATGTCGGGCAGCACTCCAACCTGTTCCGGAAGCAAAATTTCTACAGCAAATCAGAGATGGAAACCCTCCCGTGCCTATAGAGCTGTTCATTCTGGCCAAAGCAAAGGAACCACCGACAGATGCGCTTCCCAAATTCGTACAGGCGTACACAGCACACAAACGCGTCGCCACTCTCGTGAAGGAGATGTACTCGGGGAAATTAATATCGGACTGGGAACAGGCCATCTCCGGGGCTGCTGAAAAGCCAGAACAAGTGGACATCGCCCCTGCGGTGTCCGCGTATATGGCGGTCAAAGACGAAGAGGAGCTGGTACGTAACGTCAGGATATCTACTCACGCGCATTGACCATTACCTGTAGAAAATCATTCGTACAGCGTCGAATCTGACGTCGACTTTGCTCATGCATCACATCATAGTCAAACTGGAGACAATTCTGGACAAAGAAGCTAAGATCACACACGAACAATTTGCTGGTCAAATCGAATTACGAATAGGAACAGGAGATGGCGACGATGCCAAGGGTCCTGATATGAGGGTCTGGAGTAAAGGTCGTGGACTTCAAGATGTGCGTTTTTCCTCACTTTTGGACTTGCGATTGGCTCATACACCGCATTCAGGTGGACTGGGGATCGACGGAGTTCTGTTACACTCCGATCATCCAGTCGCGATCCACCAACACCGGGTATGACTTGAGGTCCACCTCAGTCTCGTCTTCCGACCCCATCGCTCACAAAGGTGTCATTCTCATTGCCGTTGGTATGCGGTACAAGAGTTACTGTGCCAACCTCGGACGCAGCGTCATCGTTGATCCTTCCAAGGTAGCATTTACCTGAAGCTTGTCTGCTCGTCTCACTTGATCACTCGCAGGAACAAGAGGAGGTATACAACATTTTGGTGTCTTTGCAGTCCGAGCTTGTCCGAGAGATGAAGGACGGTGTCACGGCCCGCGAAGTATACCACCGGGCGTTGGAATACATTAAAGAAAAGAAACCCGAGCTAGAAAAACATTTTGTCAAGAACGTCGGGTCTGCAGTACGTATGGTTACACATCGTGCTTCGCTTTATACTCATTTGAAGTAGATCGGTATTGAATTCCGAGACTCTGCTTACGTCCTTTCGTCTAAGAATGCACGTCGTCTTAAGGCGAACATGGTCTTTAATCTGTCTTTGGGATTTTCCGATCTTTCGGACGAGACAGGCAAAAAGTAAGTACTACAACAGGATCCCTGCAACGTTCACCGAATATGTTCACTAGATATGCATTACATCTTATTGACACCGTTCGTGTTGGTCCTGACAAGGCCACCTTCCTCACAGATGGTGTCAAATCCCCCACAGACACTCTTTTCTACTTGAATTCTGCAGAGGACCAAGACGATGGTCCTACTGCCAAGTCTGCGAAGAACCCACCCGCCAAGCCCCCGCAAAATGGCTCTCCCGTCAAGCATAAGACGGCAGGTGGTAAAATTCTGCGAAACAAGACGCGCAGCGCCGCTCAAGAAGAGGTCCTGCAGACGACGACCGCAAAAATAAGGGAGCATCAGTCAGAATTGCACGGCGCGCTTCAGCGCGAAGGGCTTGCGAAGTATTCCGAAGACGGCGTTAAACATGGGGAGAAGGAGGGAAAAGGTTGGAAGCGTTTCCTGAGTTACAAGGGCGAGGGTGCACTTCCCAAGGAAGCGGAAAGTCTGCGAGTATGTTATGCTATGGTTTGTTTCGATTGGTGCTGAGGCAAGCTGCGATTAGATTTTCGTCGATCGCAAAGCCCAAACCATCATCCTTCCAGTCCACGGCTTCTCGGTACCTTTCCACATCAATACCATCAAAAATGTCAGCAAAAATGATGAAGGCGAATTCACTTATCTTCGCATCAATTTCCAAACGCCCGGTCAGCTTGCAGGGAAGAAGGACGACACTGTATGCTAGCCTCGTTTATCCGGCGAACGTTGAGTAACTGACCCTTCGCAGCCTTTTGAAGATCCCGATGCGACATTCATTCGATCCGTGACCTTCCGTTCTGCTGACGGTCATCATTTCGACACGGTCTCGAAGCAAATCACTGACCTGAAGAAAGAAGTGAACAAGAGGGAACAGCAGAAGAAGGAGATGGCGGACGTTATCGAACAAGACGTTTTGGTGGAAATCAAGGGCAGGAGACCTCACAAGCTCCCCGAAGCCTTCGTCCGACCCGCATTAGACGGAAGGCGATTGCCTGGAGAGGTCGAGATACACCAAAATGGTCTTCGATACCAGTCTCCCATGGGTTCGCAGAAAATTGGTAGGATTGGTTTATGAACGCCTCCATCTAACATTGACCTCGGATTTCAGATGTCTTGTTCAGCAATATCAAGCATCTCTTCTTCCAGCCCTGTGACAAAGAATTACTTGTGATCGTTCACATTCATCTGAAGGCCCCTATTATGATAGGAAAGAGAAAGGCACATGTAAGCCGTTACTTCAGTTCGCATCACGCAACTTTCATTAATTCTCGCCACGGTTAGGACATTCAATTCTTCCGTGAAGCTTCTGACGTACAATTTGATGAGACTGGCAATCGGAAGCGAAAGCATCGCTATGGTGATGAAGATGAGATCGAGATGGAGCAGCAAGAACGGAAGCGGAGGCAGATGCTCAATAAGGAATTCAAGCTCTTCGCAGAACGGGTGGCAGAGGCGGTTTCGACTTCTGTGAGTAACTTTTTTCGGTGTGCTCTTCCCCACTGACGGTCATGTCTAGACCGGAGAGACCTTGGAGATCGACATTCCATTCCGCGAATTGTCGTTCGACGGTGTTCCTTTCCGCACCAATGTCCGCTTGCAACCGACCACCGAGTGTCTTGTTCACCTCGTTGAACCACCCTTCCTCGTTGTTACTCTCAACGAAATTGAAATTGCTTCATTGGAGCGTGTCCAATTCACCCTTAAGCAGTTTGATGTTGTATTCGTGTTCAAAGATTTTACGAAACCGCCGCTCCACATCAACTCGATACCAAGCTCGCAGCTGGATGATGTGAAAAATTGGCTTGAGTGAGTCGCTCTCGCCCTCTGACAGCATTTCTAAGTTTCTCATGTTTTCTTAGTTCCGTCGATATTCCCATGAGCGAGGGGCCTGTTAACTTGAACTGGGGCCCTATCATGAAGACAATCAATGAAAGTCCATACGACTTCTTCCAGCAAGGTGGATGGAGCTTCCTCGGTGGCGGTGGTGCAGAAGTAAGTTATTATCCCGTCCATTCCAGGCCAGATACTGAGCTTGTTGCAGAGTGATCTGGAAGAAGAATCTCAGAGTGAATCTGAGTTCGAGGCCGACCCGGACGACTTCGCAACCGAGGAGAGCAGCAACGAGGGTAGTGGTTATGATGGCTCAGATGCTAGCGATGAGTCCGGAAGTGCTTCCTACGACGATGAAAGTGAGGATGGGGACGACTGGGATGAATTAGAGAGAAAGGCAGCTAAATGTAACCGCTTTCTATTCCTCCGATTGGAACGTACTGATTGACACCCCGTTCAGCGGATTCCAAACGAGCTACCGAGACGAAGGTTCGTGGAGGCTCGGACGAATCAGATGACGATAGACCGAAAAAGAAACCTACTGCTAAAGCCAAGGCCAATGGGAAGGGCAAGGGCAAACGGTGAAGTTACAAAGCTTTAATGTCGGATCCCGCGTTTAACTTTTTCCTACTTACTGTATATCTGCTTGCATAACCCATCGATATTGATCATAGCGTTATTCTCCATGTACTGCTACTCAGACCAAAATACACACTACGTGTACGAAAATGAATGCGGGAGTTTAATTCTGCTTCTCGGCCATTTTTACAGGTCTGTTCAGCTTTTCCTCCCTCCACATCAGTAAGCTAGCGATGGCAGCACCGGGACCAAGTACAATGGTTGTCGCAATGCACCAGACAATGACCACGATACATGAAAGCAAGTTGTCGGTAAACCAAAGGGGTAAGAAGAATGCTGATACCATGCTGAGGGTGGAATCCCATTTGAAGAAATAGATGATTCCATCGAGCAAAGGAGCTGCGCCAAAATCGTTTGATCCAAACAACGGTAAGAACAGCTGCTTCAGGGTGTCGGTGTCATTGAGAAGTGGCCAGACGTAATGGATATGAATAGCCGCTGAAGCAACCAAAACAGTTGCGTATGTGGCCTGAACGGTATGGTAACCAGATTCGGTAAGCCGTGAGGGAGGTCGTATGATACGATGGCAGAATTGTGCTATCTCCATTATGATTGGGAATATCTGCCAGATAGCGGTGACGGTTGGGTCTTGGAACAAAACCATGCAAGCAGTGGGTATGATGCACCCCATAATGAGGCCGAAAAGAAGTGCTTCTGCATTCCCTTGGTTAATTTTGGCTCCTCCGGCAGGGCCAGGCTTCCTGTCCGCCGCTCCAGTTGTGACGAAGAGCAGATAATAGAGGGGCATTACCAGTCCCATGCTCAAAAGTTGTGCAAGCATCCCGACTGTGCCTGGTACACCATTGCCGAGGAAAAAGGAGCGGTTATCTCGGGATGCTTCAGCAAACGGGATTAAGAATGTAGCTGTGACCACGCCCATAAATTCCAGGAAGAATGGAATGTAGAAGGGGGTCATGGCAGTGTGATAAAATACTCCCATGCCGCAGAGTACCTTATCGACTTCCAAATTGCCAGTATACGCCATACGAAGCGGGTTAGATGAAACCTCGAGAGGTTCATCACAGATGACATCCAATTTGTTTCTTATGCGACTTTGAATTAGACCGCGAATGAAGAGGAATTGGATCGCTACAGCAGCGCATGCAAGAAAAATTGCAGAGGGTAAAAGGCGACCTGAAAGTTGAAACGAAGTGGTGTAAACCTGTAAAGCACGCTAGTACTATGTGAGGAGACGTACGGGTTATCGATTGGAATGCCATTGACAGTTATGGTGCGGGTCACTAGTCACCACTGACTGTGTGCAAGGAAGAGATCCCGAACAAAGCGCTACGTAGCGCTATGTACTGAGCCTTGCTCGGTTCTGGGAGCGATGTCGTACGACTTTACATCTCAGCCTTGTCACTGATCGGCTAAGTACGTACTTCTTTTCAGTACTTAACACGGCGGAACATCCATCAAGGCAGAATTACCAATCGCAGGTCGGGAAAAGCCGGTGCGGATGGTTGGTCTCTGAGACCAGTAAAAAAATACCAGATCACTATTGCTACCAAGAAGCTGAGGTAGAATAACCACAGTAACATAAGGCTACTTATGCATGGAAAACTGGAGGATAATACTAGGACATCTGAGACAAAGAACTAGCGTGTTGTATGGCGGGAGAGCATCATTGCACACAACTGGTGGTGACTAGGCGACACGCACCGTACGTGGTAGGGGTGATGACTTCGACGCGGTAGTAGCACTGAACTTGCCACTTTGTCATCGGCAATCTTTGATTGCATTTCAATGTGGGTTCCAAGCACGTAGCCCTTGTGACGTGGAAAGTAGCACCGTAAATGCAAGTTTGAGACAGCCATTGTGACTTGGAAGCATCTTACTTCACGTGGTGACTGCATCAAGCAAAGTTAGATGGCATGTCGTTAGGAGGGATGATTGCACAAGGTAGCGGTCTAATCAACGATCTGCATATCGTTGGCTGATTTTTATTCCATGGAAGTTGCGTGTCGCATACATACCGGTACCTGTATCCCTGAGTCTGTTGGCCACTAGATTAGGTAGACAACTGTGGGTTAACTCACTTCCGGTAATTTCTTTTTTTCCCCCTAGAATCACATGTATACCGAAGAGCATAGTTGAAAGGTGCATTCTTACTGGGCAGGTAATAGCTTCCATGCTGAGATTTCACTTGTTTAGGGCTTGTTCTTGCTAATGATATCGAAAACAGAATCAGCATTATACTCGACACACTCTTCAGAGCTGAGCCGTTAGGCAAGAAAACAGAAGACGATGCCGAAGGCAGAACCAACAGAAAAATTCAAACAGGCGTTTGTGCTCACCAAATGCTCGCTGCTTCCGTAGCTTATGATTTATCGACCATCGATCGTGGGCATACTTTCCCAGATGATGGCAGCTCTTCCATGCGACGTCAGCCCAGAAAGATTGCGCAGAATATCTGCGTTGATATCCAAGGTACTTATTCTTACCGGCGACACGGATATGTTAGTCGACCCTCCGGGAAATCTCTTCCTTAATTCCACCGTTTCGAAGCACAGGACTTGCGTAGCCCGGCGGAGGGCAATATGGACCAATACCTTATTGGAGAGGTCATCAAGGAAGGTAGTGAAATTGCAGAGAAATCCTGCGATACCGTCCAATCTCCACGAAAAGACACGGGTCGCCTCAATTCTATCACTACGTAAAATGTATTTGTTTCAAGACGTAGGACAGAGGGTAAGGTGAAGTTAGACACCAGCTCAAAAATCCTATGCGAGACGTGCAGTAACCATGGGAAGAATGAATGAACAGCTCACCTTTCTCAACCAATGTGCTGGTGTTATGCTAATCAGATTCATCGCTCTGTCAGCAACTTCTTCATCTTTGATCTGAGAGGTTTTGGGAAGTTTCCGGTTACTCTCCTCGATAATGTGGGTTCGATGCGCAGATTATGTGGCCATGATTTCCCTGCCTCTTCCTGGCGCTTTTGCATTATACTGATGAGTGGTTCTTTCATGGCTTTTTCCTGCTTCTTGGTAAGAGGTGGAGGCACGACATTGGACCGAGGGAGCGCAGCCTTCGGAACAAAGCGGGTGACGAACGTCCGCATAACGATCCTGAACTGAGACCATGGTTGAAGGCAACCTATGCAAACGCATGATAAGAGCCTACCTGGTCAGAGCGACGTATGTACCAGCTGTCAAGACTACTAAACTGAGAATTGTCACAATTCAAAATAGCAGTGTCACGAATATTGTAATGCGTGACAATCGCGTCTCGTCGAGTCACACTTCTCCTATAATCTTCAGGCTACAATTGTACTCTCGTCCATGATACTAGTACGCAAGGAAGCATGAAACGAAGAGCCGAAGACATTCCATCGAATTCGAAAAAGAAAGGAGCGAAGAAACCGAGGACGTCGAAAGCGCAAGGACAGCAGAAACAAGATGACCCGGTAGAAGGCTGGCCAGAATATTTCCGTGATGTACATATACCAGCCTCACAAATACTATTCGTATTTTAATTGTCGCTGTCTTAGCTCTTCAAGGCACGTCTTTCCATTCAGCCTCGAGCTGACGTTGACCTTGTGTTATTTTACAGGTGTTCAAGGCAAGTAACTGTGTCGCACGTTCTTCACCACCGTCTAGTTGACATAGTCGCTTTCCAGGCAGTTAACACTGTTCTTGCATTTGTTTCCTCGCGAAACAATCTAGCTACCACGTTTCCTGCAATCCGCTCCTCTGTGGAAGGTCTTTTGAAGAGGTACGTGCCGACTTGTGTCCACTCTTGTTCACTGTTAATTCATCCATTCAGACCGCTTGAATTAGCAAAAGTCGCAGAACTTAAGTAAGTTATACAGCACATCCCCTCCGCATTATTTCACACGACACGCCCCTCAGGGCTCTACTTCCAAATCGTATTGCATTCGCCTATATACCTCGCAGCGAAATACATGCAACAACACTGTGGCATGAACAGAAGAGTGGTGGAAACAATCCAGATTTCTCACTTCAATCCCAAGGATCGTCGAGTTCTCAATTACCGGGGATTCAGGAAGACGAACACGTTCTTGTGCTTGAGTTTTGGGAGACCTCGTATAGGAAGAAAGAACGCACGGGGTATGTAATGTCCCTCTCTATCTATGGATATTATACCTCCCAAGAACATTCAGATCTTCGTTGTCACTTCCACCAGCTAGTATGTCGCCTGCCACAGTTAAGAAGATGATCAAGGAACGTGACGAAATGTTCCAATGTGCTGTGAATGAGTAGGCGAAGATTCATCCTTAGTCACTCCCTTGATGTCTCTCCAGGTTACTCTCTGCGACACCAGCGGGCGAAGATCCCGTGGAGCTATTACAGGCCGCGGCAGGGGCTCACGTTCCTGTCAACCCAAAGGCAAATTCTTCCCATCATGAGAGAATGGATGTTCCTAGTCCAGAAAACCGTCCTTCAGTGGATGAAGTAATCACGGAAATACAAAAACAAGAGGAATACGGAAATCAAATTGTAGACCGCAGGACATTCACCGCTAGAGAAGCAAGAGAAGGCACGTGTAAACTCCACCATATCCATACCAAAGAAATCCTCAATGCTGAAGGCAGGCTTTCTTGATGAGCCATTATCTGACGAAATACGACAAGCACTTCGTGATTCGAGGAAGATTGAATCATTTTACACACACCAAGCTGCAGCCATCAACGCTATATCGCACAAAAAGCACGTAATAGTGTCGACGAGTACAGCCTCGGGCAAGAGTGTTATCTATCAGGCAAGAGCGATTTTTCTTCGTTACACTCCAAATAATATTATTATTACAGGTTCCAATCCTGCGATTCCTGGAAGGAGATCAGAGTGCCACCGGCCTGTTTGTATATCCAACCAAAGTTTGTGTTCGTTTCTGTTGGCGCTGGTGACAATAATGTCCTCCAAGGCACTGGCTCAAGATCAGATAAATGCATTGCAACAGTTGTTGTGGTCGTGTCCCACGCTTCGACATGTTAGTGTAGCAACTTATGATGGTGACACCCCACAAGAACGCAGGGCAGGTAAGCAGTCTGCTTAATGGTGCCCACCGAGGCTGTAATGCAGAGAACAGCAATTCGGAAGGATGCTTCCATCATCTTCACCAATTTCGTAAGTTCATGGACAACAAGGTTGAATTCTTCTCTGTTCATACCTTGATGTAGGATACTATTCACATGTCAATTCTTCCTCACGAAGAGTTATGGAGGGGGTTGGTACCGCGACTTTCCATCTGAGATCTGTATCTGACACAGTGCAGCTTCTTTCGAAACCTTAAGCTTGTGGCTGTCGATGAACTCCACTACTATTCCGATCTTATGGGCAGGTGAATTTGCATCCACCCGAATGCCGCTGGCAGTGACGCGTTCCGAGTAGCCATGTCGCACAGGTGATCAGGCGGCTCCGTCGCATTTGTGAAGCAGTTGGAAGTTAGTAGTCGGTCATAAGTGCAATATTGTTGTGCTGACATGATATGCAGACCATGAAGTTCTCTTCGTGTCTTGCAGTGCAACAATTTCCAAGCCTGCTCAACACATGAGGCGGCTGTTTGGAATCGAGGTCTGCGTTTCCAATGTGTCCGCCCTATTGTTGATGTGTAGTCGAAATATAGGAAGTCGAGGCAATCACTGAGGACGGAGCTCCTTCGGGACGTAAGGACTACCTTGTTTGGAAGCCACGCAAAGGCTGCAGCGCAATGTCTGATGCCACATCCTTGATGAAGTATCTGATGAAGCGTGGCGTGAGAGTCATTATGTTCTGTAAGGTATGTCGCCCATTGCTATGGTCTAAGACGCCAATCATTTATGGTCGTGAATCCAGATCCGCAAAGCTTGTGAGTTGGTGAGTGTCATAGAAACGTGTGCAATGGAGGACCTTCGTGACCAGTTTGAAGGCAATGAAAACCCTTCGTACAGCATTGAGTTCCGAAGGTCGATTAGACATACTTGATAAAGTCATGTCATATCGTGGAGGCGAGTGAAGAGGCATTATAACTCTCAAACAATCCAACTTACGTTGTAACAGGCTATTCTCAGCAGGTTTCGGTCTTCTCTCTTTTTGATGTAGCGTAACTTATTCCATACCTCTAGGACCGCAGGCGCATCGAGCATGAGGCATTCTCCGGGAACTTGCTTGGAATAGTCGCTACTAATGCGCTGGAATTGGGTATAGACATTGGCGTCCTAGATGCCGTGATCATGCTTGGGTTTCCTCTCGGTCTGGCGAATTTCGTACGTTTATCTACCTGCTCTGAGTGCAGTGGAAGTTTGACATCCTGATTTCAGCGCCAACAAGCGGGGCGGGCAGGACGGCGATCCCGCGATTCCTTGGCTGTCTTCGTTGCGGATACGCCTCCCCTGGATCAGCACTATGTGGACCATCCGGAAGATCTTTATAACAAATCACTGGACGAGCTAGTTATTGATTTAGATAGCAAGGAAATCATCGAAGCTCATCTGCAATGTGCGGCGCACGAGCTTCCACTTTCCAAAAGTGACACCGCTTTCTTTGGCCCGTTGCTGCCCGAGATATGCGACAACAAGCTGACCAAGGATGGTGATGGCTGGTGAGCATGCTGCAATTGGAGATATTACTATCGTTGATTATGTCACAGGTATCTCACTCACCCAAAGTACTTACCTTACCCTGCAAAGCACGTATCTATACGGGGCATCGATGAAGAGAAGTATGTTGTGGTGGAAGTCGGAAAATTCGGAGAGGGTGATAGGATCTTGGAAGAGCTTGAAGTTTCGCGAGCACTCTTCGAGGTTTACGAGGGCGGAGTGGTATGCTTACTACGTTCTCCTCGATTTCGAGGGCTGACACTCCCCAAGTTCTTACATCAAGGAAAAACGTTTATTGTCTGTTTGACCTCATAGTTGATACCATGCGCCACTAACATAAAGGTATAGGTTACAGAAGTCAGCCATGATTCGAAGATTGCGAAGCTTAAAAGGATGGACGTAAATTGGATTACATCACCACGGTATGTGTGTTGTTGTTAAGCCTTTATGTAGTGTTTTGAAAGCTCTTTGCAGGGATTTCACGTGCGTGACCTTTAACTAGAGTTGTGAAACAACCTCAGAGCAGTTCTGTGACAGAGACGTAGATGCCAAACAGACGTATCGTATCAAGGAGATCCCCAATTCTTCCCACAGGGTGTTTTTCGGAAGTAAGATATCATCTTATAAGATCGAGAGGTTTCCACTGACAGGAACATTAGGAGTGGACGTGATGACAGTGGTGTTCGGTAAGTAGTTGGTGCATTCCTCTGAACGCACTGATCGTTCTTTTTAGGATTCTATCGAATACTGTCCGTTATTCAATGTTCGATGCCCGATGCTGATCTATTGCTGAAACACTAAAATAGTATCAGGGAAAAAAAAATCCTCGACACTGTCAATGTCAATACCCCGCCTTTGGAGAGACACGGAACCGGGTTTTGGTTTGATGTCCCGGAAAATATCTTGGATTTGATTCGGAGCAAAGGTATTATGCCCGCTGCAGCTATCCACTCGGCATGTCACGCGTGGATGAATCACTTCGCTCTCGCTATCGACCTCAGAACTGAGTGCAAGGCTCCCGAGAAGGAATTCAAAGCTACTCAATCGCAGCGAAAACGACCAGCAAGGTACGAGCACGAAGATCCACTCAGTTCCTGGATTGTTTCTCATGACTGTGGTCAGGTTGATCTTCTTCGAACCTTCGGGAAAGAGTGGGGTCACCGCACAAGCATTTGATCACGGTAAGCGACACTTTCGTTTACAGCCTCGTATTAGTACCCACAATCGCACAAGCCTCGGAGGTCCTAAAGAGAGCTCAACTTGCCGTGGAAGCTTGTCCATGCACGAACGGCTGCATAAACTGTAGGTCCAAATAAAGGGACGAGGTTCTTTACTGACTGCCCATTAGGTATCCTAAGTCCACGCTGCAAAGAGAACAACACGGTATCATCCAAGATAGGAGCTTTGATAATCCTCCAAGGGTTGCTCAACCTCGAGGTTAATGCCAACAGTGTTCCAACTCAGACAAATGAGGAAGGCGGCTTTGATACAATTGTTAAAGCGAGTTATGTTCGCCCAATTGACGGTGTCCAAGTCGAGGTTGCGTGACATTCTCGCAGGAGTACTTGGTCATAGCATTGTGTGTGCAAACAAGGCCTATATAGAATATCTAGAGGCGTAAATACGTCGTAGAGATTACTTGAGCGGGTCGAAATCGCCCCAGTCATCCTTCGTAACGGGTTTACTCAATGTGACTGATTTAGTTGGCTGCAAAGGTGTCATCATCGAAGAGCCAATGAGAGGAGGTGCCATAGCAGGGGGCATATATGGGCTATGGTTGGATGTCAGATTACCGGGTAGGGGGGATGTGACGGGGGTGGACATGACATCTGACAGGGATATGTTGTAATTCGGTTTGGGTGTTGCATTAGAGGATGGATTGGGGTCAACAGAAGCACGCTGAGGTTGCAGAGGGGGACTGGACACCCTTAGTTGCTGTCCTAATGGTGATCCAACCCCTAGCGTGGCACCAATAGAAAATGTTGATTTATCGAATGAGGAAGCAGGCGTGGGCCTTGACCCAAGCCGTGGGGGTCGAGGTAAAGGAGCAATATTCGAGGTTCTGGGGGAAGATGGCAACGACTGTAGTTGTGACCGTGTAGATGATGATAAAGGTTGCACTGGGGTGCTGACCGTTTGTGGCGTCGATATTGTTGTGGGAACCTGGGGGTTCGATACCTGGCAAGTTTGTCAACACATAAGCAGGATTCAAAATCATCACTAGACGAACTTCAGGTCCATCGTTCAGTATGGCACCCCATACGTCGTCATCCCAGCCATTTTGATAGACAGTGGTCTTCACCGTGGACGTAGTGGCACGTCCAACCAAGCTCTCAAAATTTATGCTAGAATCGAGAGTTGACGGAGTAACGCCATTAGCGGTTGCTGATCGATCTTCCAGTCGTTGAGAGTCACGGAGGAACTGATTGTGCTCTTTTTCGACTCGATCACCAAGCTTACGGATGACAGCCATGAACCGTTGGAACTGTTCAATGTTAAGCACTTTGACGCGTTAGACCCATATAAGCGGTGTTCAGAACGAGATTGCAACACACAAGGACCCATAGACATAGCCCAAAGTTGAGGAAGAACGAGAGTTGCCACGGCATCTCTGTCTATCTTGGAGCCCATTGCTTCCTGGACAGACAACGTGGCCATCTACGGTTCTTGTTCAAGGTTTGATGCAGACGCGAAGGAATGAATTGGTTCACCATAACAGCTGGTTCTTTGGTGCGAATTTTGGATAACAACGGACAGAGTTTTTGAGTGAGATTGGACTTAAGTTGCATCAGAACGATCTGCAAGTTAAAGCTGACAATAACAATGGACATACTTGGTCTAATACCTTCACCATACTAAGAAAAGTCGCCAGCGTAGCTACCTTCACCGAAAGTATCCTGGTCTTAGTAAAGACCAACTGAAGAGAATTTTAGTATTGACTACCAGCAAGCCCCCTAAAACCTACCGCGACACGAGGGAATAAAACGCTGGAAACCTCAGCGTAGTCGATGGTTTCGCATAGATTAGGCACGACTCCCAAAGCTCGTTCTTGCACCTTCACAAAATCAAGATGTAATCATTGAAACTTTAGTCTGACTTACTACAGCATGTTCGGCCTCTAGCGCGTTATACACAAGCGGCAGAACTTCTGTTTAAGATCACACTAAGCAATCAAAGTGAAGAGTTTTGGCCTTTGCACTTACGTTCCCGGAAGACAATTTTTTCAGTTTTTTCCTGTAGCAGTTCAATGTTATCCAAGAGGGTTAGCATGTTCTGTGGCGGATCCTTGATGGTGAACAAGGGTTTGAGACTAGGCAAAATTAACTGAGCAAATTGTGTCGGTGACAGGATGTTTGAAATAGCGAAGACATTGGGAAGGATATAAGGAAGAAGATTTGTATCTTTCATCTGTACCACGCGTTTCAGCTCGACACGGTGATCATAATATGAATAAGAACAGACCTCTTCAAGGAGCGAAGGCAGTATTTTTCGCACCCTCAGACCTTCAGAAAATTTGTTTAACATGCCAGTCAACCCTTTCATGAACGAAATTTTCTCTTCGCGCGTCTTCGTCGTGAAATTGGAACGATCAAGGAAGTTGAGGGTGGATATAGGTAGTGACGAGAAGAAGGAAAGGGAAGGGAGAGTTGATGGCGTCGGACGATTTGCAGGGGAGCGTGTCAAGAGTGACCGTAAAAGACCTATAAGTCTGCGTCAAAGAATCAACCTTAAGAATACCAGAGCGTATGACCTTGCAGATCTGTGTCCAGTTTACTGATTTCTGGCACTGGACGGCCCGCATTGTCGCGTAGACTAGCAAGGCTCCCATAATTGAGAAAAGGTGGTTTGCCTTTGCAGTGCACCGCATATATCAAAGCACCGAGCGAATACATATCCGACGAGGTGACGAGGGTCTCATCCAAAGCATATTCGGGAGCTAATTCTATGCATCAGCATCCCTGAACAAAATCGCGACGACATGGAGGTACCAATGTAGTCGAAGGAGCGCTGCACGTAGGTTGGCAAACGTCCATCACATCCAGGCGGCTCCCAACGAGTGGGTGTCCCATCAGCGTTCATCAAGGGGATGGTCAATCCAAGTCCAGAGATCTTCCAGTCTCCCTGTAGTGTCCACCATCATGTCATAAGGTAAAGCAGGTCTGACCAGTTGTGGTACTTACAGCGTCATTGATAACAATGACCTCAGGTTTCAGATTGGAGTGTATCAAGCGTGCTGACGAGTGCAGAAACGATAGTCCCTTGCATAATTGAAGAATTCCCTTTTGAATCTAACCAGCTGTGAGTGAGTGGTCTCTGTGAAGGACAAGATTCACAAGTTACGCACTTCGATTTCATCAAGTTCCACGATCGGTGTATGATGAGAATTCGGGGGTATTGACGTATGAAGTGACGATAGGACAGGTTCAGTTGCGAATATGAGCTCGTTTCTCGTTTCTTCAAGAGGTTCAACCATCTCTTCGAGAGCGCAAGTTATAAGTATATTATAGCCATTGAGTAGAAATCCGTCATACCAAGGATAGAAGGATGGCGAAGTCTGCTGAGGGCAGCCGCCTACATACAGTGCGTCAAGCATGAATATCTACACCAGAAACGGTATGATGTACCTCCGCCTTTAAGACTTCTAAGGTGCGCTCCTTGGACAATTGGCCAAAGCCTTCCATCTCGACGCGCTTGTCAAACGTCCAGACAGATACCCGTTTGTTCGTAACCTTGTGAGTTGCTCCCTGCACCTTCCATAAGCCAACTCTTACTGGCGGGGATGGAGAAACAGGAGTTGAAGAACCCGAAGGAGTTGGTGTCCCGGACCTGCTGATATTGGTCGCCCCAATGTTGTAGGACTGTGAGATTGCTGTCCGGGAGAAAAACGACGTCGCCGCTGCCAACATTGTGTGCGTGTACCGTTGTTGGCTCGACGTTTCCGCGGGCAATCGCAATGCGCGAATCCGTTCGGAGGCTGCTGGATTAACTTATGCTGACGTAATAGTAATACGTAGTAGCATCCAACTGATGCACGTGATTTACCCTCTTGTTAGATCTGTGCTGGTTACTCGGCTGCGGGGTAGTACATATTCTCGACGTCGATACCATCCTTCTCTGAAATGAAGCCTACGTTTCGCGTTTTTCAAGTCCTTGATCGCCGTTCAGCACGTGCACGCACGACTGCCTTCATAGGCCTTGGCCGCATGGGCTCTGAGATGGCATACAACCTCTTCTCTAAGACGTTGACAGAAAGACCTGACTCGTCATTTGTCGTGTGTGATGCGGTTCCCGAAAGCGCGGTTTCTTTCTGTCGCCATTTCCGGTCTCAGTTCTCTGGGGCTCCTGTTGATGTTGCTCAGACTCCCGAAGAGTGGGTCTCCAAAGCCCTTTACATCTTTCGCAGTGGCTCATGATATCGTTTCCGCAGGGCAGCCCGAGCTGCAGAAACGATTGTGACGATGTTACCTTCTTCTCCAGAAGTCAAGATAGTGTATACCGAATCTAATGGAATTATGTCCGCCCTGCGGTCTTTTACGGGGAATGAACGGGAGCAGACATTGCTTATTGATTCTACTACACTCGATGTGGATGTTTCCCGGCGAGTTTCTAGCGACGTGGCTCACTTGGGGGCACACATGGTAGATGCGCCAGTGTCGGGAGGTTAGCCCTCCTCCGTGGCCATGAGCCGTGCCCCTGACGATATGATGCATAGGTGTTGCTGGTGCAAAGGCGGGCACCCTCTCCTTCCTGGTTGGTGGAACTAGTGCATCTTTCCAGAAAGTGTTGCCTGTCTTGACCCACATGGGCAAACGGGTCATTCATTGTGGGTCGTCCGGCGCAGGTCTTGGTGCCAAGATTTGCAACAATCTAGTGCTCGGCGTGCAACAGATTGTTGTTTCCGAGGCCATGCTTCTCGGGCAGAGGTTGGGTTTGGACCCAGCGGTGCTGGCTAATGTCATCAACTGTTCTACGGGTGCCTGCTGGGCATCGTCCGTCAACAACCCAGTTCCGTCCTCCTTGCCAGACAAGTCACCCCCCTGTGAAAAGGACTATGAGGGAGGTTTCGCCACATCTCTTATGCTGAAGGTAAGCTCCATTTGTGCTCGGTGGATGGTTTACTGATCTCTTCCCAGGACATGCGTCTTGCCACTGATGCTGCTGGCACGCACAGCAGCCCGCTTCCGCTTGGAGAGGCTGCGCGGGACTTGTACGCGGAGGTGACGAGGACGCACCCCGAGCTGGCAAAGAAAGATTTTTCGTCTGTGTACCGGTACCTGGAGGGGCTCTGAATAGGCATAATAATTGTGTCTCGGCTATTAGCATGTCTTGTTTTCCTGCTTTGCTCCCGCTTTGATGCGGAGACAAAAAGTCGTCGCATCCGCGGCTTGCCGTGTGCATTTGCCGAGATGCCGCCAACTTAACCGAAAGCTCCGCAAGCGATTGAGCCATTGAGATCTGCGCACTTGCAAGTCAACCACCAGCTCGCCCCGCGTCGTTGCGCGTCTCCTCTCCTCCCCAGACCTTCTCAACCATGTCGCCCAGTGCGCAGAAACCCTCCGCGATTATTTTCGGTTGGTGCTTTACTTCCTTACGTTCGAGCGATGTAAAAATACCCGTATCTTCAGGTGGTCTGAACACTTGCTCTCGCCCACTCGCTGCTTTCCTTGTCCCTCCAGAGGGAGAGGCCCTCGTTTCTGTATGTATGATTGTTGTGGCTCGTCGCTTCATCGATCCCAACTCTCCTTCCATGCATGATAGCACCTACGAATTGTGGATAAATTCTCTGTCTCTCCGCCGACGACGTGCGTACACAACTCCATTTGCGTTATCCATCACCAAGTCTGATGTTTGTCTGCACCTAGCTACCTGGGAGCGGAGTTCCCAAAGGTTCTGTCCCGACCCGAAGTAGAATACCGTCAACTTAATCTCATCGTATCTTGTAAGTCATTGGATGCCAGGTTTCCCTCCCCAATCCTGGACATTTTTAGCTGCCGTTGCATCCGCTTTCGAGCCACCAGCAGGGCAGTCATCATATGACTACGTCTTCGATCTCACGGGTGAAGTAAATCAGGACCGTGGAGAAGTAGTGCGTTCCGTACTTCTCTGATCTCCCGCTACATCTCACCATATTCTATAACAGATTGCCATCGAGACAACCTTCACAGTGGCTCGTAATATTGCTCTCGAGGCCGCAAAGCGCAACGTCAAAGCCTACGTGCGACTACAACAACCTGTATATGATACCTCCGATAACGGAGCTGTCGATGAGAAAGAGGATGTAATTCCTGTTCGTGCTGTCGACATTTGGTGGCATGAAACATTACGGATGCTAGCTTCTATTGAAAAGTGAGTCATGTCCATTTTTCTATGCATTCTGCATTGAGCGTACATCCTAGTTTGAACTTGGTCATCCTTCGAATTGGTTTCGTATATGGACCATACATCGAGTTTGGTCTCTGTAAAATCTTTTCTTCCGAGCCTATCCGTGCATAATCTGATATGCCGTTCTTTAGATGCTCTAGTAACTACCGTGGCCTCGATATATGGTTACATGAAGAAGCCCATGAAAACAATGTTAGAGCTACCAATTCATGTTCATTCTCGTTGACTAATGCTATTTGCAGATGGGGACCAGGCAAGGATCCTGTACATAGCGTTCACGTTGAAGACGTGGCAGGTGCCATGTGGGCGTGTGCACAGTGGATGACACCTCTCGGTCGGAAACAGGCCGATGCACTCGCAGGAGAAAGGATACGTTTCCACAACGACAAGGACAAGGTTAAGGAAGTAAATGGGACATGTCCACCTCACGCTCAGCCTGTGGCCCCCCTTTTCAACTTGGTTCGTCCATCTCTTATTCCGTTGATCTGGTCGATAACTTTGGCCAGGTTGATGACTCGGCGACAACGTTAGCGAAAGGTGGTTCAATGATAGCTGGATTCTTCGGCACAACTTTCGAATTTTATTCGAGCTTGGAAATTACCTTGGCTAAGGTGGGCTAGCATTTTCGTCGTGTGTCCCTCTTTTGTGTTGATATACTTCATTCTAGTTCAAACTCGAAGATCTTGAAGAAGAAATAAATGAGCATCACGTCGGCACCTGGACAGAAATGCTTCAGCTTTCGACTGTCCCGGTCACGCACACGCCATTGAACGCTTATATGGACAAGTACGCACTATTAAGGCACAGACTTGGGTATAGCAATAACAAGATCAAGCGCGTTGTTGGTTACCGCTTGAAACGTCCACAATTTTGTCAAGAAACCATCAAGGAGGTTGTTGATAAGTGGAAGGCGGAAGGGTCATGGCCAGTATTTCATAACGCATGATAATGATCACACCGGCTCCAGTCATTCATCTACTTGGTTGTATGCATGTAGGTGCTAATTGGTCTTATTTTCTTCACTGCAGCTATTATCTCGTCTACTACATTTTCCCGCATGTCTGTTTACCCCCGCGATACTTAATTTACATTGTGTGTAGTTCGCCAAATAATGAACCACTCTTCCGGCTCCCCACCGGTGTGGTTGCAGGAAAGGCTCACATGCCACGAAACTTGCGCACAGGTCATCCAAGGTGGTTTCCGGAATTGCAGATCAAGGTCGAAGTAATAGGCAAAGGGATATCAAAGAACTTTAATTGTTGTTCTGTGTTCACAATTTAGCCTTTTGCACCAACAAGCTCGTTGCATCCTTCAAACTTGCAGCTGCGAGATGTACCATTTCGTCAATTCTAACACTCGTCATTGAATGGACACGCAAATTCACAAGTACTACGTACATGTCTTTAGCAGCCTTGATGTCCTTTACAAGGAAATATTAGGGATGACCCAACAGAAAGAGAAAGAGAAACGAACATTAATTGAACCAGCGACCTTGCCCATTAGCCCTATCGGAACTTGAAGTCAAGTTTGCACACAGATATCCGAGCGTTCTTACACTTTCTCCCCTCGAGTCTCTTCTCTGGGTGTTTCTCCAGCTCAACATCATGGGGTATTTTTCCCTGCGACACTAGGTCCGACATCTCTTTCTGCCGCTCAAGTTCCCACTCAGCCACGTAAGGTGTCTTGCGAACGTTCATGGGACGACCACTATAAACAACGGTCCTAATCGTGTCATCATATCCTGCTGAAAGCACAAGCTCCTTGTGTCTCGGAGGCGCACCAGCCTCTGCGCTGGCAACAAAGCGTGTCCCTACCCATACCCCCGAGGCACCATACCTGCAGTACGACGGTGTAAAAGCATCTTAGCTGGCGTGGATAACTCACGAGAGGGCTGCAGCAAGGCCACGACCATCAGCTATCCCCCCGGCACCTACAACTATGACCCGTTCGCCTGTTAGTGGGCTTATTGCATCTTTGCATAGATCAACAACGGCGGGAATAAGAACGGAGAAGGGAGTTTCGCCCGTGTGACCGCCACCTTCGCCTCCCTGCGCACATATGATGTCAACACCTGTCAAGAAACACGTCAATGCTACCGCTAAACTGATTGGTTCGGAATTCATACCTTGGGCCAAGGCTTTGCTGACATGCTAGATAGGAGGTGAGGTCCGCTGCCAATCTGAAATGGGGAATACAAACCTTGGGGTGTCCGATCATGCTACGAGATTAGCGGCGTTAGCGTACAAGTTCATTTTGCGTCGGCAATACCATACTTCATGACAGGGATGCCCGCTGCGTGGAGTTTGTCCACGGCTTCCTTCGGGGGCACGCCGACCGCACACACAAATAGGGCAGCTTTGTTTTCGATGATAACGTCAAGAAGCTCGTCGAGCTGTCCATTCGTATAATCATACTAGTAGGGAACTGAGTAACTTCGCGGCGGGGTCTGTACACTTGAAATACTCCATTGTCAACTTACATTCGTTCTTCTTGCGTTCCCGCCAACCTGGGGCAAGAGAAGGTCGACACCAAAGGGGGCGTTTTTGTCCTCCAAGAAAGACTTCAACTCGTTGATGTTTTGTTGAAGTACCTTTGGACTCTGACGGACACCTCCGATAGTTCCGATGCCGCCAGCGTTGGTTACTGCTGCAGCAAGCTTCGGCCCGGCTGCAACGTTCATGCCTGTGAGTGCGCCTGAGTACTCGCTCAATTGGTGGATCAAGCGTCAATTCGTCACCTGCGAGCATCACGGGGTGAGTGATCCTGAATAGCTTCGTCAACGGGGTGGAAAACACGGGCTCGGAAGACGGCATAGTGCTAATGTAGTGGAGGGAGTAAAGAAAGGTAGCACAAGAGTCGTCTTATATGAAGAGCACTGCAAGAAGCTTATCGATTCACGGTGGCAATACATAGTACTCGATAATAAGGTCTTACCTCAGTCCCAGAGACGATGACTGAGGTGTACTTACAGGTCGATGCATGACGAACCAAACACTTTGGAGAGCCCTAAATAAAGGTAGAAGAGCAAGGTTATCCCACTTGTTTTCCGTCGGATTGGACTCCGGATGCAGTGATTGAACTCTCACTTGATGACTAATCAGCTATGTCCAAGTGTCCAGTTGACCACGGAAAGCAACTCGGTGATAGCTGCCCCGTAGACCAGAGCGCTCGCTCAACATGGGGCACACTATTTGGAAAGGGCGGGAAGCCAGCTGACCCGCCATCTTTATCCACAGATCGCGAAATCTCGTCCATCCCGAAAACAAGCGATGAGAACTGGGTGTACCCATCGGAGGCTCAGTTCTTCGCCGCAATGGCGCGCAAGAACCACAACCCCCACGCACCCGACATGAAAACCATCGTTCCCATCCATAATGCCGTAAATGAACGTGCCTGGGCTGAGCTCATGAAGTGGGAGGCGGGCAGGGGTGGTGAGGTTTGCGGTGGGGTGAAACTTGTCAATTTCAGAGGTCGACCGAATGATATGAGCCCCAAGGCTAGGGTCATGACTCTGCTTGGGTCAGTTAAACTCTTTTCTACGTGCATGTCGAGCTCATTTCCAGCAGGTATTCTGCACCCTTCGACCGGCATGACTGGGTGGTCGAGCGTTGCGGGACACGCATACGTTATGTTATCGATTTTTACACTGGCCGGGGAGCTGGAGCAGCTTCGAATAATCCGTCCTTCTACTTGGACGTGCGCCCGGCACTGGACAACTGGGAGGGTGTCAAAATGAGATTCGAAAATGTTATCGGGAACTTTTTTGGACGCACGGAGAACGGGAGTTCCCCACATCGAAGCCCACAATCCTGAATTCCTGAATTCGAAGTGTATGTATACCCAACATAATTACCTAGAGGATGAATCCCATCATTGTATCACCGCTTTATTCGCATTTTCGACTTTTTCCGTGGCGGCTGGTCGACTTCCTCTGACTCTTCAATATCACTTTCTGATTCTGAAATATTTTCACTCCCAGTGTGCTCGCCATCACTCACTTCTTCTTCTTCGTCCCAATCATCGTCCACCTGTTCCTCGTCACTCTCATCGGCAGAGTCGTGTATCGATCCGGAACCCTTTTGTTTGTCTGCCCCCTTCGCCTCTTTTTTACGCCTGACGTTTTCTTCCTGCTCCTTTCTTCGCTCTTCTCTCAACTTGTTCCGTTCGGCATGCGACGCTCTCAGCGCAGCGGCCTCCGCCCTGGTCTTTTTGACTATAGTGATATTAGTAAAACCAAAGCTCTGTCGTTCAGTACAAATACACGTACCAAATTCATGATACATCACTTCTCCTTCTTTGCCAGGAACCCCCTCCGTTATTTTAACGAGCCTCAGTTCCATCCTCGGGCCGACCTCGTTTAACTTGACAGCTTTCTTTTGCCCCCTTTTGTTATTCCTCCCCACATAGTCATCCGCTAACGAAACAGCATCTCCATCGTCCCCAGCAGCGCTCGACGCGGATGACACAGCAGACTCGTAGCCCGCCTCGCTATCGGGTCCCGGTTCACCCTTTTTCCTAAGTAGAAAGTCTGCAACATCTTTTTCATTTCCGAGATCGAGTAATCCGGTCATCGATGTCCCAGAGGGCTTTTTAGATGTGCCTTCAAGTACGCGCCGGACGCGTTTTGAGACACCGTATGGTTTCACCGTAATGACGTAGTGTCGGAAGTCTACCGTCCCTCTTTCGGCGTTGTATGCTATGAGGACAATGCGACGAGCGCCGGAGAGGGACATGGAGTTTGGCGAAAGAGAGGGGAACATCGACTGGAACGCCTTCATGAGAAGAGGTAGGTGAGGTGGCGTATTAGGCCCTGGTGGAGGGAAAGATGCGAGAACAAGCTGGAAGATGGGTCAGATGACGTTTTGGCTACGGAAAATGGGCGATGTACCAAAGGAGCTGTTAGATACTCCAGGCCTTGACTGAGAACAGACTTGGACGTCTTCCGCACGTCTTTCATGACACTGTATCTCTCGATTCGGAAGCTGAACGTAGGACCAACCGGTAGGCGAACTATGCGTAGTGAGGGTGCCAACTCGGTGAGTGTCAACGCGAGCAGGTGCGTTACTTTGAGTGCTGGGGCCATCGTCAGGAAGTCCTTCAGTTTATTTCGCTTTCGCTCCTATAGTCAAACAAATTTCTTTGGATCGTCATCACGCAAAAAGAAGACTCACACACCCTGAGGCGAGTTGCGGTGTTAGGCTCCATAACTTTTCGCAAGTCGCGAACTAGCTGGGTCAATGACGTGCCCACAGGTCCATGTTTGATAATAAACGATTTTGGAACATCTTCACCGCCGGTTCCAGTTCCATTTGTTGCCTTGACATGGGTCCTGTTTTTCCGTCTTCGAGCCATCTGCTATGCACAATTGACGAATGCGATCGCAATGTGTAGCTTTAGTATTAAGAATCAACAACGATAAATAAAGGCAAGTAGGGATAATCTACACGGTCGACTAATAGTCGTAAAAAGCGCGGTGGAAGCTACCAAGTCGCGGAACGAGGAGACAAACGATACAGCATATGGAAGATCAAGCTACAGGGTCAAGTGATTGTGAATAAAAAGAACGGTAGAGAGGACCGACGGCCAGTGGGGTATTCCAAGGGTTTAGACAGGGTCAAGAAATCAGACACAGAAGGAGAGAGTGAACAAATACGCTATAGTTAGGATTAAGCACAGGATAAAACGGTGCAGGAGGTGCGATTAAAATTCGTGGAACGGTGATGTAATGGGTTCCGATATATGGTGGAGTAGTGGGGGCTCCTCCATGCGAAGACCTGGCATGTCATGCAATGAAGGGAAAGGATGGTGGAGGAAATGCCTAGTATCATCGAACGACGAGGTGTGAGGAATAAGTGGAGCCTATGTGTGAAAGTGTCGATAAACCAGCCATGGAATGCAATGTGAAACGTGTCCTAACCTTAATCTCGCGGCGTTCGAGGGCATCCCAGTCTACCCCACGGAACCACGGGTGATCGAGAACGTCTTGTGGCCCTCCGATCATGTTTCCAAGGCGTTTGCTACGATCTGGGTGCAAAAAGGCCTTGATGAGCTCCCTGGAGAGCCTATCCATGTTCCGTGGCCAATGAATGTTTCCTTTCAGGATTTTATCATAGATTCCATAGGCAGTCTCATCAAAAAATGGGGGGTACCCCACGAGCATCTCATAGCAAAGAATTCCACAGGCCCACCAGTCGGCGGCTTTGCCGTGGCCTTCGGACTGGATAATCTCTGGAGCGAGATATTCGGGGGTGCCACAAAGTGTCCACGTGCGATCGTCCACGACTTTGGAAAAACCAAAATCCGTTAAACGAAGGTAACCGCAGGAGTCCAGTAGAAGGTTTTCTGGCTTCAAGTCGCGATAGATGATGTTGAAGGAATGAAGATATTTCAAGGCGAGGATGATGTTGGCCAAATAGAACCGACTGACGTCGGGTGTGAATCTCTGTGCTCTTCGCAGGTGTGTAAAAAGTTCCCCTCCAGGAATGTAGGACATTAGCATGTAGACATTGAGGCTATCCTGGAATGTAGCGAAGAGGTCGACAATAAATGCATGCCGTACGCGCGAGAGGATGTATCGCTCAGCATTCACATGCTCCACTTGGCGGAGGCGGACTATCTCTGACTTGCGCAACACTTTCATTGCGAAGATGTTCTGGGACCCAGGGGTGGCAGTTTTCAGGCTGACCAACAGTACGCGCCCAAATGTACCCGTACCTGGTTTGCACATAATAAGTCCAAGACAAAAGAACAAAAGGAAAATCTATTTACCCAAAGCACCGCGTACTTCGAAATCGCTCAGTTTCAAGACACCTGATTGTGCAACATGAACGGGTTCGTCTTCCAGTAGACGGGCTGGTCTACCGGGGGGCGTCAATAGGTGCTGCTCTTGAGGTGTGGGTGCTCCCAGTAAGCAAATTGGATGGCCTGTCTGAGTCAAACCGTCCGAAGAGGCCAGTCCACCGTCTGGTTGACTTGGCGGCATCTCGTGGTCAGGAAGCTTAGCATCTTGGCTGCAATCCTCGCTGTGCCCGGGGGAGACCGGTGGGGTCATGGGCCCTTCATAAATAACTGGGACAGACTGCCGGCGAAAGGATTGGCCATGAACATCTACCGGCGCCGGGGAAAAGGCGGGTTGAGGTGCAGGTGCCAATAGTTTGTCCATATTCATGTTAAGAGATCACCGAGGACGAAATCGAACTACGATTAGAACACAGCTGAGGTGGCAGAGGGCTCAACGATTGGGCGGGTATCCAATGAGTGGTAGGCAGGTATACCTGTAACGGGGTGAAGTTGGGCGAATATCAGATATAATAAGTCTCCGTTGATGGTTACGTAAGGCACCTGTTTTTCAAAAATATACGTCGACGACAGGCTCTTTGATGCGAAACAAATGACCTTGAGGCTTGCGGGTTTCTTGCTCCCAAGTGCTGGTGGTTCAAGGCTAAGGTTTCTGGTGTATCATATCTTGCACGTAGTTTGCTTTTGATTTGTCATACTACGTAGTCGGCTTTACTGGTTCATTTCATCGCCAAGGGAAAACTAGGCTTCCCACCAAGACAACTTCCACTAGATTGGCTCGTCCACCAGATTCCAAGACTACTATATATACACTCACCACATTAGAGAGCAATGGTTTGTCACTACGGAATGAGAGTCGAGCGGGTTACATAATACTGTTACATTTCCATGAGCCTCGCGCACCTTTGACTTGGAACATGTCGAATCGTACAAATGTCGGCGGATGGCTCAAGGGTAAGACTGTGCGGAAGGGCGGCGTCGCATCGTCCACGGCACAGAACACTCGGTCAAATACACCTCAAGTCCAGAGCACCTCTTCCACACTCTTTGGCGGCGGCGTGAAAGATGCCTCGGGAAGGACCACCGAGTACTATGTAAGTGTACAGACCGGATTCATGATTCTGGAGTGCTGACTTGCATCGTAGTCCATGGATGACCAGTGTCCCGTATGCAAATCGGACAGGTACCTCAACCCAAAGCTCCGATTACTCGTAAGCTCGTGTTATCACAAAATGTAAGCACCGACGTAGATCGTATGTTCTGTCAATAACTAAGTACTCCTTTTGCATGCAGGTGCGAGTCATGCATCGATCGCTTGTTCACGTTAGGCCCCGCCCCGTGTCCAATATGCCAGAAGGTGCTCAGGAAGTTGGCGTTTACACCCCAAACCTTTGAAGACCTTACCGTAGAGAAGGAGGTAGCAGTGCGGAGGCGAATAGCCAAGGAGTCAGTACACTAGTATGTGCATTACCACTTCGTTTCTCATCTGCTAGCAGATTCAACAAGCGCCGTGAAGACTTTGTTGACCTTCGCTCTTACAATGATTATCTAGAGGAAGCAGAGGATATCAGTAAGTAAAGATGCATGCAGTGTTGGGTGCGGAACTGAGCTTCTTTGCATCGCCAGCATTCAACCTCATCAACGAGATCAACATCCCTGAGACTGAGGCAAGGATCGATGCATATCGAAAAGAAAATGCAGCCCTCATCGAACTAAATGTGCGACGAGACGAGCAGTACGCTCAGGAATTGCGGGAACAGGAGGAACAGGACCGAATGGAAAGGGAACAACGTGCCCAGGAGGCCCGCAGAGAAGAAGAATTGGAACGTGAGGAAAAGGAGAAAAGCCGACGAGAAATCATCGATAAATTGGAGACCAGTAGTAAAGACGCTGCCAAAGTCATCGCAAAATCGCGTGCACAGGCCCACAAACGCGTTGCTTCTCGTGCTGCCGCTGCCACCACAATCAAGAGCAGCGCTCAACTACTTCGATCGCGTGCTGCACAAAGCAATACCATCCCGGATGTACCGCATGTGCCTTTGCAAGACGACTGGTACGCATACGACGATATGTACACCAGGTTGGACCGATACGACGACATGTACAGCGAAGCTGTTCGACAAGACCGCGAGGGGATTATGAGAGCTGGAGGGTACAAAGTAGAAGAAGCATGGGAGAGAGCGTTGAGGTCAGCGGTTACTGCACTATTCCTACCACCACTTTCTGGGCTTTGGAACTCACAACCGGGCACGCCCTTGCTTCAGTCTGAAAAACCTATACTATCCGGTATTAGATAATACTAAGACGCTATCACATGGCGGAATACAGTGAGATGATGCTGAGTGATGTTCATGAATGGTAGATCTGTCTTCACATGCTCTCGGGTAGTTAGCATCCCACAATACTGGAAATGACTCGGCGTGCTTTGCATTCCTCTGGAGTCAGGGGACTGTCCATCGAGAAGTAGAGAAGCTGTATTTCCTTATGTTCCCTGACGCCAAGTAGCAACCGTAAGAAATTCCATGCTACAGTAGACAAAGTACCCACTTTAATTTTGACATCTTCCATCGGAATACCTTGATGATATCCGCTGTGCAAAGCGTGAAATGAGTGGCACAATCATCAGCTTCTTCGTCATCCTCAGAGGAGGAAATGACGATAGTATCTTCCAAATTGGGGCTAAGACGGGTGCGCTTCCTTGATGCAGGAGACTTCGATCGACTACGAGACTTTTGCTGTCCTGTATGCAGCATTCTTGACATCTTCGAAGATGTGAAGGTCACATTTCGTGGGCCAGCCAACGCAGCTCTTCGAGTCTTCTTATCGAATACACTATACCGTCCGATTAAACGATCGCATTTCAAGCAACTTTGGGGGGGCTTACTGCGATGGATCAAAGACAAGGAAGTTGATTTCTCCATGCTTCGAAACCTCGAATCCAACAATAGTAACTGAATGGCCGCGGAACTGCAGAATCACTGGCATCTTGTCAGTAGCGATGACTGGTGAGGCACCGCGGAGCACATCGGTGACTGTCCCTTGCTTCTTGGCGGGATCCGAAAAATATTTCACGACCCAGTCGGTCAAGGCGCCAAGGCCTGAACGAGTTTATTGGATGCATGACAAGCAAGGGGATGGATGTAAAACACACCAGTTTCAGACCGCTTTAGGTTGAAATCTACTAGGGTGCAGCTGAGGGGAATTAGAGAATCGGCCATCAAAGAAGCGATCGCGCTTACGGTATTCCACGTGAACTAAATGCAATATAAATGTCTGTCATAATGTGTGTGAAATGGAACGTGCAATCAATCCATTGTGTTACCTGCAGTACCAATGAATTTCTTGGTCCCTACAAGCTTATTATCAAGGTCCTTGGCACCAATAGCATCATAACCTACAAGCCAAATAAGTGGATACAATAACCAGAGAATGGGCACTGGTAAACCTTGTTTCCAGGCATCCTCTATCCATTGCTGGAGGTTTCTGACTCCAGGAGCCAGAGGATGATCAAGATTGCAGAAGTATAATGGTTGGATTTGTTGGTCCATGAGTGCAGCACACGCCATGAGAAAATTGCGGTACCTGAGTGAAGGCAATCAGCAAGGTCTATATTTGAACCATGACTAGCTGACAATGGACATACCCACAACCCCACCCACTGTCAAATAGTTCACGGGATATGTGTGGAGTTCGCTCATGACATAGTACAGCCCGTGTTGTGTTATTTTCAGTATGGGATTTCTTCAGTGCAGCTTTGAGGATCGACAGTATACCTGGCAAGTTCCAATCTCAGTTAGGGGCTAATTTTTAGGACATTTGTGCAACACTTACCAGGGGTATAATTCGCTGGTGGGGGATCTGAACAAGATGGATGCCAAAACTGATCTTCTTTGCTCCTCCTTTGACACAGTGAGCGAGACTTGCTAGGCGAATTGGATGCAGTGGCTCTGGATGGTGGTTTGCGTTTACCGGTAGATAATGGCTCTGTCACATGGATGCCTGTCTGAGTGGGTGGTCACAATGAACGGTGGCATAGAATACTCTTCATAGGTGCCCGATGTCCTTCGTAGTGTGCTTCTCGTTCTCGCTTGCCAAGAGCCTTGAGGTTATAAGGGCAAAGTTGACAGATGTCGTTATTTCCGTCGCTGACACCACAGACCAGTGGGATTTCAGTACTATCGTTATCACAGAATGCGATGCTACAGTAACTTACACAGGCCTTCTGCCTTCGCCGATACACACGACCTCGTCGTCCATGGTGGTCACTGGTGGATCAGAAGAGGTCTTCGAGTCTTATGTAATCAGCAGCTGCATCCTTCAATCGACGCGCGTCCTAACCAACTTCATACGATATCCACTGAACCATGTCCAGGTCTTATGATCGCGGTAAATATCCAGAATTATGTTTGCTATTACCCACTGATCCTTGTTCTTGTAGCCTTGACCGTCTTCTCCCCGGATGGTCACTTGTTTCAGGTCACCTCCAAAGACGCGTCATATTCATGTTAATCTCATACCACCTTTACAGGTTGAATATGCCTTGGAAGCAGTTCGAAAGGGGACATGTGCGGTATGTACTTTGGCCCTTTATATCTTAGCTGATCATCAAACTCCACACAGGTCGGAGTGCGAGGCAAGGACGTTGTTGTGCTCGGTGTCGAGAAGAAATCTGTGCTGCAGTTGCAAGACCCACGTACCGTGCGCAAGGTTGTGATGCTTGACGACCATGTCTGCTTAGCATTTGCCGGTATGGCCGTCGCGTTGACTCGCCTAGCTTTTGCGATTAACCCCTCCCGAAGGTCTTACTGCTGATGGCCGTGTTCTAATTGACAAGGCTCGATTTGAATGCCAGAATCATCGCCTGACAGTAGAGGACCCAGTGACGGTTGAATACATAACGAGACACATTGCTGGTGTCCAGCAGGTTGGACTCCCTCTCGCTCATACAACTTCTATTTGACGGCTTAACCTCTAGAAATACACCCAATCGGGTGGTGTCCGCCCATTTGGTATATCAACGCTTATCGTGGGTTTTGATCCCCATGACACTCGACCAAGACTGTACCAGACAGAGCCAAGTGGTATATATAGTGCATGGAAGGCTGGTACACCGCGTTCTCTTACGATGATCAATGTATTAACATGCTTTTCCAGGCAAATGCTATTGGACGGTCATCTAAAACAGTCCGTGAATTTCTGGAAAAGAATTATAAGGAGGATATGGCACGTGAAGAAAGCATTAAACTAACTGTCAAGAGCCTCCTTGAAGTGGTGCAGACAGGTGCCAAGAACATCGAGATCAGCGTGATGGAGGGTTACAACAAAGTCACAGTAAGTCTATTTCTAACGGGCTCTAGCAACTTAAAAACTCTCGATCTCGAAAGAATTTGGATTTATCCGAAATAGAAGCTATTGTGGCTGAAATTGAACGAGAGAAAGAGGCTGGTGGGTTAAGAGTGATACTGTTGTGGACATCACTGATATCCAAGCCACAGATGCGGAGAGGAAGCGTTCACGCCTGGCAGCGACTGCAGCTGGTCAGGCTGCCATGGCATCTCGGGCAGACGCAGACCAACCGTCAGGGTAGTAATGTAGACTCGTATCAATTTGTTGTCTTTTATAGCGAGCTAGCGAGCTCCAGTGACGAGGTTCTACGTTATCATAAGATTCTTGCTCTGTGATTACCTCCAGCATCGAAGTATGTAGACTAACGAGTTGCGTAGTGATCTATGTCTTAAGTTACGACCATATTTGGGTCATCGTTTAGGTCCAAGACACGTCCACTAGCGATCGAACATATTACGCGTCTACGGCTCAATTCGAGGACATCTCGGCCATGCATCCTGAGTCCCCAAATTCAAGCCCACAGATAGGATGGAAGCATGTCTTACTATCAGAAATACTTGCCGTCACGTCGACGATGCGCAAGAACTCAAGGTGGGCCGCAGCAGCCCACACTCTGGTTGCTCGAGATTCCGCGTTAGCCAAGGACTTGGGTCTTCGTAGGGGGAGCCCGGCGATTGGCATCCAGCGCCCTGAAAGACTGTCGCAGGAGGCTGATCTCATGGGTGGATTCCAAGACCTCAAACGAACTATCCGAGACGTGGAAGGTAGGCAGTACGTGGCGCGTTGCTTGCTTTCTACACTGACAGCCCTCTCCCTAGACGTCCGGATATTACCTCTTCCTGTGCTCCTGGGCCCTTTCTTTGCTCTCATCCGTTCACCACTGTCTACTGGACCCATCACGTCCAATGCACTTTCAGCCCTTCACAATTTCTTCACTTCCGGTTTGATATCAGCCGACTCCCTAGGTCTAGACAGCGCACTTTCTGAGTTAAGTAGCGCCGTTTCGCATTGTAAGTTCGAAGCCAGCGACTCCTCCGGAGATGAAGTCGTCCTCCTCAAGATTATGATGGTGATCCACGATTGCATCTGCGGCAGCAGTGTGGGGCCACTCCTGGGAGATGTCGAGATCTGTGAGATGCTTGAGACTGTACTGACAACGTGCTGCCAAATGAGGCTAAGCGGTTGGTCTTGTTCTTCGCGAGTCTTCGTGACACTAATTCTAGCATAAGAGATCCTTCGTCGGTCGGCCGAAGCAACCATGATATCCATTGTCCGAACGATATTTCGTCGCCTATATGACGTAGACCCTGCTGCTGAAGAAGCCAAGCTTCGTTTGAACGAGGAAGAGTCTCAACACGGTGACATCAGCATGTCTGTCTCAGCCGACGTCTCCGGTGATGCTGCTCCTACAGGCTTGGATACGCCTGTGGACACCAGCACTTCTGTATCTGTCTTACAGGTCGAGGCGTCAAGTGCTATAACTGAGAATGCCGCTGCTCGGCCCACACCTGTCGCTCTGGGCACCGTTGCCGCTGGAGAGGGCCCTCCATCGGCTGTCCCTCCAAAGCCATGTAGGTTGTGCAATGCCTTATCGTTCAGTTGTCCTTATCTGCCGGGCTAGATGGTCTCCCGGCCCTGTTGGAACTATTCCGTGTACTTGTCAATATCCTGGATCCCAATGACCATGTTCACACGGATTCCACTCGTCTGACTGCTCTTAGCATCTTGAATGCCACGATAGAAACCTGCGGAACAGTCCTCGGCGACTATCCTTCGCTCTTAGCCCTGATCGTAGATCATGGCAGCAAATATCTGTTTCAGCTTGCGCGTTCCGACAATCTTGCTGTATTACAAGCATCTTTGCGTACCATTGTCACGTTGTTCGAGACGATGCGACCGCATCTAAAATTACAGCAGGAGTTGTTCTTAACTTTTACTATCGACCGTTTGGCAATACCATCGCTCCCTAAGCCAAACAATGTGAAAAAAACACAGACCAACTCCCCTCGACCTGGTACACCTTCGACGCCCGTCCTTGGACCAGTCAATACAGACCCAGAATTGGAGAAGGGAAGCCCGTCTCCACCCCGGCCCCTTGTCCAACCGGCTCGTGGGGAAACTCGCGACTTGATGTTGGAAACTCTGAGCCAAGTATCTAGGCATCCGGGGTTTATGGTTGATCTTTACACTAACTATGACTGTGATATAAACTGCGACAATCTCTTCGAACGCTTAGTTGAGTTTTTGACCAAGGTGGGTTAGCTACACATCTTAGCCGCTACCTGCTAATTTCAGACGCAGGGCGTGTATCCTTTACAAAATTCTTCGGTGTCAGAGGCACAGCAACTTCACTCTCAGTTTTTATGCTTGGACATACTTCTGGCTTTTGTCAAAGAGATGGCTACACGGGCTGAAGGGGTATGCAGTCCTTTTATTTGGTTGTCTATGGTTTGGATTGACGTAAATTTTAGAGCAGCGAACCATGGGACCCAGTAAGATTGAATTTAAATGCATTCAATATGCTGCTGAACGTAGGATTATCAGAACTTCATCTCACCTGAAGACCTGATGCAGAGCAAGTCCCGGAAGAAGCTTGTTCTGACAGGAGCGGCGAAGTTCAACTCCAAACCAAAGCTTGCTATTTCCTTCCTTGAAGAGAATGGGCTCATATACTCCAAACATTCGGAACCCCGAACCCAAAGTTTGGCGAAATTCCTCAAAAGCTGCACTAGCTTGGATAAACGTTTATTGGGTGATTACGTTTCGAAGCCGGATAACGTGGACCTCCTGAAAGAGTTCATTGGCTTGTTCGACTTCAAGGATGTGAGTCGTGTATAGCTTTCTGACTTCCTTCGTTCTCAACTTCTATACTTTGCATAGAAACCCATAGCTGATGCGATGCGTGACATGCTAGCGACATTCAGGCTTCCTGGGGAATCGCAGCAGATAGCACGAATTACGGAGACATTTGCATCCATATACTTTGCTTCGGGGCCTGGTGAGGAAATTTTTATTTAATCCCTGATTGTTAACGGACGTCATACTAGCTGAGATCAAGAGTGAAGATGCGGTTTATGTGTTGGCATATTCTGTCATCATGCTCAACACTGATCTCCACAATCCTCAAATACGGGTAGGAGGGTTACACTGTCATGGTCAAGAATATGTGGCTGAGATGCAGGCAGAAACGGATGACAATAGAGGATTATCAGCGTAATTTGCGTGGTGTGAACGGCGGAGACAACTTTTCGTCAGAGTTCTTGGTAAGCTTCGACATATTGGGCCTCCCTTCGTTGACTTTCTTTCCGGTCTCTATGCAGCAAAACATTTATGACTCCATCCGAAAACGCGAAATTGTTATGCCTGAGGAACATACTGGCCAACTAGGTTTCGAGTATGCATGGAAAGAACTTATGGCCCGATCGCGACAATCAGGTGATTACAATTGCTTGCAGAGCGACCATGCAACATTGAAATATCCTGATAGGATCGCTCATGATGTGCAATTCGTCTTTATTTGACTACGACATGTTCAAGACGATGTGGAAATCTGTGATATCCGCTATCGCTCATGCTTTCATCACCTTCGACGATGAGTATATTATCCAGCGAGCGATATCTGGTTTCCGCCAGTGTGCTACCCTGGCAGGACATTTCAACCTTCCGGATGTATTTGATTTCATTGTTGTATCGCTTTCACAGGCAACTGGGCTGCTAACAGACAATCTCCCTGCCCATGTACCTAATTACCCCGTAGTGGATGTTGAAGGACAGTCCGTGACCGTCTCTTCATTATCTGTGCGATTCGGGACCAATTTCAAGGGCCAGCTTGCCGCTGTAGTCTTGTTCAATACTGTTAATGGCAATGGCAACGCTTTACGTGAGGGTTGGACACAAGTAAGTCTGAGCTCACTCGAGCGCCCGACTCAAGTTTTGAAGATTCATTTGTTAGATTTTCGAAATGTTCCAAAATATGTTCATGCACACTTTGCTACCGACGAGGATGCTACAAATGGAAGACTTTCTTGGTGGGGTTACAATGATACCCTTGCGAGGAAGCCGTCCTTCGCGGCAAGCTCAGCGGAATGACGGTGGTTTGCTATCTACGTTATCCTCGTATCTCATGACGCCGTACGGGTCTAGCTCGGAGAACCTCGTTCCAGAAGCGACAGATTCAGAAGTGGAGAGCGCGCTCTGCACCATCGACTGTATTAAATCTTGTCGCTTGGATGAATTCTATGCACAGATCATGTGAGTAGATCACCTGGCTATGGGAGTTATCCTTCGTGACACTGCGAAGGCAATTAGATGCCGAGTCCCTTGTCGCGGCTGTCAGGGCACTTGAGGCACTTGCTCATGAAAGGACAATATCCAAGCTCAAGCAGGAAATGGATGACATTTCAAGTCCGTATGGACCATCGTTTGTAAACGAAGATCCATACGTGTTACCCTATGACCCTGCTGCGGTTTTCCTCCTGGAAACAATGACGAGCATAGCGCGTCAGACGCCATCACACATCGAGGATCTCTGGTGCGCCAACCTGTCTGTGGATCGACTGTTCCTGATGGTGGTGCAGGCCTGTCATATTTGAACATCTTTCAGCACTGCTATCAGCCGCTACGCACTATAGCGTCCTACTTATAGAGCGTGCCGTTGTTGCGTTGCTTCGCCTCTGCTTGATCCTTGCCCAAAAAGTGCGTTGATATGATAAGACGTGCGGAGCCAACTCTTATATATTTGTGTAGGACGCACTTCGGGATCAAGTATACCTATCTCTTGACCTGATTGCCAATTTACCGCCACCCGTTGCCAATTCTGTCGCGGAGCATGTCACGGCTGGGGTGAGCCTCATACTACAGCACAAGGCCATCGTAAGGTATGGATTTGCTTTTATTACGGGACTCAGAATTAATGACATGGTAAAGCACACAAACCGAATGGAATCTGATTGCTGCAACACTCCGGACTACTATTTCTCACCCCGAAGCTGCCCGCTCCACCTTCGACCTTGTTGCGAAGATTGCATCAGAAGGGCATGAGCAATGGGTAACATCGGACAACTTCACATGCCTAATAGCCATTCTGGATGACTTTGCCAGCATTGCTGGAGCGTCGATACCACTTCAGCCACAAAGATCGAAACGCACACAGCGTCAGCCTTCAACGGAGTAAGTTGCTGACTTGCCTACCATACTTCTCACCATTCTGATGATAATGCTAGGTCGCCGCTGGTCGACCGCGGTAGAAAGGCTATCGACATTCTGTTCGATCTCAAGAAGTTCATCGCACCTTTCTCGGAGGCCGCCCAAATGCCTCCGGAAAAAGGTGAAGCCCCTTGTCTATGACTCTCAGTGCCCGCTGATCTGGCTTTGTAGCATGGCGCCAATATAGCTTGCCCTTACTCGCTTCCTTAGGGAAGCAATCGACCAACCCCGCCAGACTTCTTCGGAATGTGGCCATTAATCAACTACAGCGCGTTTTGCTGGGATCTCAGCTCGTTTACGACGAGGCGGATCACGGCCATGTGGAAGAGATATTCAACAGCGTCATCTTCCCACTGGTTGACGAGCTCCTGAAGCCCCACGTGTACCAATTGGATCCTTCTGGCATGTCAGAAACGCGGCTGCGAGCATCTGCATTATTGTGCAAAGTGTTCATACACTTTGAAGTGGGCGATAACCGCGGGAAACCAGATGTGAGAGTGCTGTGGATTGAAATTCTGGACTTGTTGGATAGGATCATCGGTGCGGAAAGAAGCGAACAGCTGGTCAGTAAACATGCACGTATCCCGTTATCATTGACGTTGATTTTGATTTGTACAGTACGAGGCGGTCTCCGAATCACTCAAAAACGTTGTCTTGGTGATGAACGCCGCTGGGATTCTTGTGCCGCCTTCACCCGAAGACGACCGTGACGAGCAACAGCGGACACTGTGGACTACGACGGAGGCGAGACTGGAGCGCTTTTTACCTGGCTTTCTGGCCGAAGTGGTTCCCACACCGGAAGCTGGACCTGTAGTTGAACCCCAGGTCCCAATAGCTGAAACAGAGTAGTACAACGGAACAAAGTATCAATACATGTATCTGCGCTACCACAAATACTTGGACCGGCAGCTAGAAGAGCCTCATTTTCGATGGTCTGTCGATTTATTTAGCCATGACGCATCAAGCTGCTAGTTTGAAGATGATCAACTCACCGTATACGGGAATATACACCGACTAAAATAACGAGGGGTGCCAGAGTGTAACCCACGAACCGGGCCTGGGCAGGACTGTTGTGAGTGACCCAATACGTTTCATTACCTGCCAAGGAAGCCGTGGAGAGCATGAGGGCAAGTAAGAGGTAACCGGAAAGTCTGAAAGACACGATGAGTATTTGGAGATGACTGATTCTAACCATTAACGACTACCTGTGGTACTTCCATAGAGCCTTCGCCTTCATACCACCGCCTAGAGCAGCGCCTCCATACCAAACACTTGCCGCCCCGAATGTGGCTTGTATGACAAGCCAAGTGAAAGTGATGATGCCACAGGTCTAAAAATCTACTCAGTGAAATACCAGGCCCATGCTGGAGGGCTCACGCCATGCCACGAGGTGAAATGAGGGGCCGAATGTAGTGATTTATTGTAAATCATAGCGCTTGTCCCGAGTATGATACAAGGGATAGCGAACCCAAGCATTGTGATCTGATGCCTCTGAAGGCCAGCAGCCTTGGTCGCAGGGTGAGACGTTGGTTGAAGGGTGAGGATGCCTTTGCTGTTCTGTGAGTAAACTCGCTGGTTGGTAGTCTACCCCACCTACCATACGTGAAAAAAGCAATGGCAGAGCTTTGAAAAATTGGGTGGAAACTAAACCATCCCAGAGCTGCAGGATCATTTGTGAAGACGATTCCCCAGGATGTCACGACCAAAACCTAGTGATGGCGCCACGTCAAATGAACTAACAGGTCCCGGTAGAAAGTGAAACGAAACATACCAACGCTGCAATCTAAATTCACCGTATTAGACATCACTGCCACTTTGAACTAAACACAGGACCTACCAATACGACGTACTTGGCTACAACGTCGCCCTTCCGACCTTCGGGCCTCACGACTCTTGTGGCGTCCGATGACATCGTATTGTCGTGTTCAGTGTCGACGTTGGGCAAAAGCCGCTGCTGTTCCTCGCTGAAAATAGGGGGGTCGTCCGGTGAGTTACTCATGTCAAATACAGCAACGGTGGTTGGAGAGACGGACAACTACAAGATGGCAGAGGGATGAACCTCGTCGAGCGCTCGATAAGGTGACTAAGTGCGCAGCTGTGTGCGATGATGAGACGAATTCGCTCAGAAAACCACCCGCACCACGATCCGGGAATCGGATGGCGTAATGAAAACCCCATCAGGCTTGTTTATTGCCAATTACCCTCATTGCCCGACCTTTGGGAGACTTTATACTAGCAGATATACGACGACCTGGACAGTGCTTTGGCCTTCAATCTCAGGATCGAAGTAAAGCCTCCAGGCCTCACACCTGGGTTTCACTAGTCTCCCCAAGGCAGACCAAAGATTCGGTGGAAGACAATCTCTGACTGGTTTCACTATGGTTCGTTCAATAAAAATAACATGGGAACTACCCATTCCCGAAACTTATCTCATCGCTACCTGGCCTACGTACTTATAATAGCTTGTTTCATCACAGGCCCTAGCCGTTCTTTGATCTCACCCCCCATGGCGCCCTGGCATTATGTCAGTACGGTGGTCCTAGCTTTGGGAATTGTGGGAATTGTGTTGAGAGGGGTGGTCTCCCGGTGGTCTCTCTCTGGTTTATATCAATCGCTTGGCCGTGTGTTAAGCAGGAATGGGCTTCCTGACTTTGCACAACTGACGGGATTCCCTGCTCCACGTCCATTGTACCACTTCGAAATTAACCGCGCCAAACCCCGCCCATACAGGCCGTTCAGATGGGAGTACCATCAGAATATGTGTACGTCCCTCACTTGTAGTCATCTTATCATACCGTTCTCAGCCACTTGTCAGCCCTCAAGAAGCTCGAACCAGATTGGTGGTTGGAACTCGAAAGCACGTACCGAGCACGCTTATCTCAACGGAAAAAGTTACATGCTGACCATGGCAAGTTGGTCATGGACGAGCTACCAGGAAGTCAGGCAGCTTCAAAGGAGTGCGTGCAAATGGTTATTCAATACCTCTGTCAGAGGTATCCAATCCTATTCCAGTACGACAATTGGACTGGCATGTTCACAAACGGAATTCTCGGTAGCAAGACTGATATCACTACCGTACACCCCCTCACATTCCTTACGGACAATATCCCAGAAGACTTTTTGATCACGCAGCAGGACAACGAGACCGGGCTCTATCGTTTGACCGCAGGTGTCGCGTGCTCAGCGGTTGGCTGGAACATTGGCGAAAAGATGGGCAAACCACTTAACCAGATCCATACCCCAGTTCCGGACTATAAAGAGAAGTTAGAGTTCTCTATGGACCGGTATGATCACTTGGACAGGTCGCCCGAGTGTTTCTCTGATCTCGACTCAGATACTTCTCCAAGATGCCATGTGATAAACCGATCCAGCGAGGATCATGGGACATTGTTGTTGGTCAACCACTCTTTCTCCAGACTAACGAACCAGGGTGGAAGGTTCATACACAGGAAGACCCTAACCTTTCATTGTCGGACATATATCTACGCGTAGATTGGCAGACTTTACGACGCATGCCACAGTCGCGCGCCATCGTGTTCAACTTCAAAGCCATCTTTACGCCTTTCGCTTCCTTCCGACAGGAGCCGTATATCCCTAAGGTGCTCCTCAAAGTACTGTTGGAACGGAAGAAATCCCTCTTGGAGTACAAGGGAACCCGACACATCGAGCACAAGGTTATACCCGCCCTTAGGGAATGGACGAGGGAACAAGAGGATAAGGGCTGGGTACCAAGATATTGGAAGGAAAGGACGCTCGATGAGGACCCGTTCTATCCGGGATGGGAAGACCATTACTCGTTGCAGGATTAAACCTGGTTACATGACAGTAGTTTTCCAAATTCATATGTCGTCTTCCATTAATTCCGCCAGTTCACGCTCCTCCTCTTCAGTCAGCCCACCAGCTTTAGCATTACCATCGGGCTCAGGGATTGAAGAAATCACAGCAGGTGGCGTTGGGCTGGCTGGATTCTCGGGCGTTGACGTAGCCAATTCTGCGAGAGACGGTTACAAAAAATTATGAAAAGAATAATTGTGAAAGCACCATTGAAGCACCATTTTCGGATTGTCCCGTCGAGGCTCGTACTAACAATGAATGGTTCGATTCTGGTGTTCCCCGATTCGTTGCGACTTGTTCGTAGCCATAGTCGAATAGCGGTTACATCGTGCCAATGTGCATCGATTTCGCCCACAACCTCTGATTCAAACACGTTTGTGACATCATACAACTGAATGATATCTCCATATGCAGTGACCACGTAAGGTTCTGCAAAGGGTGTCAATCCGAGAGGGAGAACTGCCCGGACTGCTAAAGGATGTATTAGAGGAGGTACCGGTTTTGTCACGGAAGGGGGGGGTGGATAGTATGTCACTTGGACAGTTTCGTCCGAAGAAGCTGCCAGTTCCATTAGCAGGTACATGCTAAACATGAGCGACACATACCAGTCCATAATTGTCCCGCCCCGTATACCATCTCGGTCACTCTCGTCCGATGTAGGTTCAAGGTGTCCAAGAGAACACTTCGCCAACGGGGTTGGGATCCGGACTCCTTTTCAAGCTTCCATACTTTGATGATCCCCATCGTATCTCCGGTAAACAGGGTAACTTCTGTCGGAGAAACGACATAGCTGGCTAAGCATTCCACCGGCCGGGTATGTGCGGAAAGTGATCCGATTGGTGTGATCGCCTTGCGTTCGGCGACATCCCCAAGGTCCCTCGAGCCTGGATGTATTCTGGATGTAAAAAAAATGTGGAGACTTCTGTACTTACCAGAATCTGATGGTTTTGTCGGAGCTACTAGACACGAGAAGCTTAACAGAAGAGATTACTAGCACTGATTTCACAAAGTCATCATGAGCATTGGTCGTGCACAACAATGTCTTTGACTTCAGGAGCAATCAATTTTAACGGGAAATTTAGAAAGGCATAACAGACCTCGGTATTCCATATTTTGATCGTCTGGATGGAACAGGTGAGAATCGATCAGCGTATGTATGCTCATTGTCTCTTGCCTGGTCCCAGGAGCCAGTAATGAGCATCTTCGTACCGCGCGTGTCCTTGTCATCCTTATAAAACGCTAGACAAGTAACAGGCGCTGTATGACCCCTGTAGATCTGCAAGACATTGCCAGTCTATTGAATACGCGTGAACCAGTATGGGCTTTAGTGTTGCATCCGATGGGCATCCTCACCTCCAAATCGATTTTCTTCGCCACGTGTGTATTCTCAGCTATCCATGCAAAGTTTCCTTCGACGACGATGTCTATAGCCTTCCCCGCGAGCTCGATCGGTGAACCAAGCGATTTTGTCTTTTCTGCCTTTTGTCTACGGGCCTAGAAATCCAGGGGTTCAAAGACAAGTAGTGGGTTTCTCTAGTGTATGGACCCACCTCTGTTATCACAAGTTCTGCTTCTGCTCTCAAAAGGACAGTGTCGTTCATGGTTGGGTGGAATGGAGAGTGCAAGTGCTTAGATGGGATTGCTTGCCGTAATGATATAATTACAGACTCCCCGAGAGGGAACGGCGACCATGTCAAAAATGATTAGTCTTGGGGTAGACTTCGAGCTCATCATGTAGAGTTCACCAGATACAAGGGTACCTATTCTTTGAGTGGAAATCTGTCTAGATGCACAGTACCGACAGTGTGTAGTTAAGTATCTGTGCCACTCGTCGGATATCCTCAGCGAGGATCCACACTGGCTAGTACCAAGCTAGGACGAAAAAAAGTGGTATCGCTGACAAAGAAGCCTTCTTGTCCCCACCCGCTTTCACCCAGTTTTTCAGACTATCCCAAGTTGCGTTGGGTCGCTGCCAGCTTTCGTATGTGTAGATGGTAGTTCACCTAAACAGCCCTGGAAGGGCGCGGTCGGGGTAGTGGTTAAGCCCCCTGACGAGAGCTTTCGCAGGCTCGAAACCGCACGCCCTAATCCGCCCCTTTACCTGTCCCTGTGTACTGCGATCTTAGGAGAGTGGCGACACGGGCACGACAAATAGGTTGGGGATACCTCTCTTCGCACACAGACTATTGCCAGAATAACGAGCCTGTAGCACAGGAGATACAATCATAGGTATGAAACAGAGACTGACGATGGACTCAGGTGGTCGCCACATATCCCCCTCTAGAGGGCTGAGGACATCCCTCTCAAACCTCAGCATTTCCCAGCAAATCTTCATCAGGGAGGGTAGTTGACAGAGTCAACCATTGCCTCGGCATCCATACCTACGTCTTCCTCTAGGGTACTGCTTGGCCCGGCCTGGGCTTCGTCAAGGCGGAATCGCCGAGCGCTGGGGTTAAAACAGTGGCGCGAACGGAACGGCCCGCGGGAAGATAAGGAACGGCCCCTTCCACAGAGGTGCCAACACATGCAAGGATAGGAGAGCGCTCTCGACCAGCGCCCGACGTGGCTGGGCGACGGCGACTGCGAGGACCATGGTGAGAGTAGGAGTTCGGTCGGGGAGAAGGGGACCGGAAGGGCTCTTCAAGGAGTGCACGCTTCATGTTCCGCCTTTCTTTTCGTTCGCGAATGGCGCGGTCCCGGGCATTCTTCTCCCGTTGTGCGCGAGCGGCCTGCTCCAGTAGCAATACATCAATAATCTCGCCGTGTTCAGACGCCTCCGTCCTTATCGTACTCATTGTGCCTGATACGTAGGAATAATTGCCGAAATCCTCCGTGATTCATACATGGCGTCATGGAAGATTTGGGCAAAAGTTATTCCTAGGATGGCCCGATAAACTTGGGCACGAGCTTGAACGAGGAATCCTTGGGGAAGTTATGCAATATCTTGGTAGAAATATATACGAGGTCATCTTTGGCAAAGGGACTCGCTCGGCATTTCCGATTCGCCTGAAGTTCCGATTTGTTTAGCTCGAACTGTCAACAGGGCATCATGAGCGCTTATCAGCGCGAGTTTCATCAGGTATCGAATCCGTTGAGCGTAGGCTCAAACGTTAGGGTACTCATTCGGAGTCATCTTTAGGGCCCTTCCTGAGTGCAAAAATAATGGAGAGAACGGGCGGTCGCCACAGACAGTCTGTCTTGTTTGGTGTGCCTAGCAATCTTGAGAACACCGTTCAATCAATCATCGTCCATGAGTAAACGCTTAGTGTCGTTCCGTGCTGCCACTTTGAACTGAACATAAAACTTACCAATACGACGTACTTGGCTACAACGTCGCCCTTCCGACCTCCGGGCCTCACAGTTGCGGTGTCCGATGTCACCGTATTATCGTGTTCAGCGTCGACGATGGGCAAAAGCCACTGCTGTTCCTCGCTGAAAATAGGGGGGGTCGTCCGGTGAGTTACTCATGTCAAATACAGCAACGGTGGTTGGAGAGACGGACAACTACAAGATGGCAGTGGGATGAACCTCGTCGAGCGCTCGATAAGATGACTAAGTGTGCGATGATGAAACTAATTCGCCAAACCCCGCATCCGCGAGATGGCGTATTACATAATGCAAGCCCCATTTGCCTGCCAATTCTCACTGTGCGACCTGGAGACTTTATACTAGCAGACGCCCATTCGATATACGACGACCTGGACAGTGCTTCAGCCTTCAATCTCAGGAAGGTATCCCTTGAAGTAAAGCCTCGCACCTGGGTTTCACTATGGTTCGTTCAATACTACTAAAAATAACAGGGGAATTGCTCATTCCCGAAACTTATCTCATCACTACCTGGCCTGCGTACTTATAATAGCTTGTTTCATCACAGGCCCTAGCCGTTCTTTGATCTCACCCCCCATGGCGCCCTGGCCTTATGTCAGTACGGTGGTCCTAGCTTTGGGAACTGTGGGAATTGTGTTGAGAGGGGTGGTCTCCCGGTGGTCTCTCTCTGGTTTTTATCAATCGCTTGGCCGTGTGTTAAGCAGGAATGGGCTTCCTGACTTTGCACAACTGACGGGATTCCCTGCTCCACGTCCATTGTACTACTTCGAAATTAACCGCGCCAAACCGCGCCCATACAGGCCGTTCAGATGGGAGTACCATCAGAATATGTGTACGTCCCTCACTTGTAGTCATCTTATCATACCGTTCTAACTTCTCAGTCACTTGTCAGCCCTCAAGAAGCTCGAGCCAGATTGGTGGTTGGAACTCGAAAGCACATACCGAGCACGCTTATCTCAACGGAAAAAGTTACATGCTGACCATGGCAAGTTGGTCATGGACGAGCTACCAGGAAGTCAGGCAGCATCGAAGGAGTGCATGCAAATGGTTGTTCAATACCTCTGTCAGAGGTATCCAATCCTATTCCAGTATGACAATTGGACTGGCATGTTCACAAACGGAATTCTCGGTAGCAAGACTGATATCACTACCGTACATCCCCTCACATTCCTTATGGACAATATCCCAGAAGACTTCTTGATCACGCAGCAGGACAACGAGACCGGGCTTTATCGTTTGACCGCAGGTGTCGCATGCTCAGCGGTTGGCTGGAACATTGGCGAAAAGATGGGCAAACCGCTTAGTCAGATCCACGCCCCAGTTCCGGACTATAAAGAGAAGTTGGAGTTCTCTATGGACCGGTATGATCACTTGGACAGGTCGCCCGAGTGTTTCTCTGATATCGATTCAGATACTTCTCCAAGATGCCATGTGATAAACCGATCCAGCGAGGATCATGGGGCATTGTCATTGGACAACCACTCTTTCTTCAGACTAACGAACCAGGCTGGAAAGCTTTTACACAGGAAGACCCTAACCTTTTATTGTCGGACATATACCTACGCGTGGATTGGCAGACTTTGCGACGCATGCCACAGTCGCGCGCCATCGTGTTCAACTTCAAAGCCATCTTTACGCCTTTCGCTTCCTTCCGACAGGAGCCATATATCCCTAAACTACTCCTCAAAGTACTGTTGGAAGGGAAGAAATCCTTCTTGGAGTACAAGGGAACCCGACACATCGAGCACAAAGTTATACCCGCACTTAGGGAATGGACGAAGGAACAAGAGGATAAGGGGTGGGTACCAAGATATTGGAAGGAAAGGACGCTCGATGAGGACCCGTTCTATCCGGGATGGGAAGACCATTACTCGTTGCAGGATTAAACCTGGTTACATGACCATAGTTTACCAAATTCGTAAACCGTCTTCCATTAATTCAGCCAGTTCACGCTCCTCCTAGGTCAGCCCACCAGCTTTAGTATTACCATCGGGCTCAATTCTGGTGTTCCCCGATTCGTTGCGACTTGTTCGTAGCCATAGTCGAATAGCGGTCACATCGTGCCAATGTGCATCGATTTCGCTCACAACCGAATGATGTCTCCATATGCAGTGACAACGTAAGGTTCTGAAAAAGATGTCAATCCGAGAGGAAGAACTGCCCGGATCGCTAAAGGGTGTATTAGCGGAGGTACCGGTTTTGTCACGGAAGGGGGGGGTGGATAGTATGTCACTTGAACAGTTTCGTCCGAAGAAGCTGCCAATTCCATTAGCAGGTACATGCTAAACATGAGCGACACATACCAGTCCATAATTGTCCCGCCCCGTATACCATCTCGGTCACTCTCGTCCGATGTAGGTTCAAGGTGTCCAAGAGAACACTTCGCCAACGGGGTTGGGATCCAGACTCCCTTTCAAACTTCCATACTTTGATGATCCCTATCGTATCTCCGGTAAACAGGGTAACTTCTGTCGGAGAAACGACATAGCTGGCTAAGCATTCCACCGGCCGGGTATGTGCGGAAGGTGATCCAACTGGCGTGATCGCCTTGCGTTCGACGACATCCCCAAGGTCCCTCGAGCCTGGATGTATTCTGGATGTAAAAAAAGTGCGGAGACTTCTGTACTTACCAGAATCTGATGGTTTTGTCGGAGCTGCTAGACACGAGAAGCTTGACAGAGGAGACTACTGGCACTGATTTCACAAAGTCATCATGAGCATTGGTCGTGCACAACAATGTCTTTGACTTCAATTTTAACGGGAAAGTTAGGAAGCACGGAAGATACAATCATAGTTATGAAACAGAGACTGACGATAGACTCAGGTGCTCGCCACATATCTCCCTTCAGAGGGCTGAGTACATCCCTCTCAAACCTCAGTATTTCCCAGAAAATCTTCATCAGGGAGGATAGTTGACATAGAGTCAATCATTGCCTCAGTATCCATGCCTGCTACGTTTTCCTCTAGGGTACTGCTTGGCCCGGCCTGGGCTTCGTCAAGGCAGAAATCGTCGCCGAGCACGCTGGGGTTAAAATAGTGGCGCGAACGGAAGGGCCCGCGGGAAGATAAGGAACGGCCCCTTCCACCGAAGTGCCAACACATGCAGGGATAGGAGAGCGCTCTCGACCAGCGCCCGACGTGGCTGGGCGACGGCGAATGCGAGGACCGTGGTGAGAGTAGGAGTTCGGTCGGGGAGAAGGGGACCGGAAGGGCTCTTCAAGGAGTGCACGCTTCATGTTCCGCCTTTCTTTTCGTTCGCGAATGGCGCGGTCCCTGGCCTTCTTCTCCCGTTGTGCGCGAGCGGCCTGCTCCCATAGCAATGCATCAATAATTTCGCCGTGTTCCTTCGAATACCAGACGCCTCCGTCCCTATCGGGCTCATTGTGCCTGCGCGACCTCGCCTCCTGATCCCCCAACACATCCCGGAGTGTGGGAGCGATAGGGGACGCGACACAAGCGCGGCCGTCATCCGTCAACAGGGCAAATTGAATGGTGCCGTCGCGAGCGTTTTCATCAGCATTGAAATGCGCGGCGAACTCAGCGTAGCCCAAGGGGTCAGGGTGTCCCAAATCGCCTAGCCGCAACGCCTTGTCGTGCACGATGTAGAGCTGGAGTTGTCCGAAGTGGATGGACAACAGGTTTTCGTTTTCTTGGTTGTCCCTCCGGAAAGTATACGAGTTATTCTCGGCATGACAAAGGCTACGGAGTGGTGGCATAGTGCGAGTACGTGGGGATGATTTGTAGCGGCAGCAGAGACGAGAGTGAATGGTTGTCGAGGCGCGGGAGTCCCTAGCTGTGCGGGAGGAGTGGGCAGACAACCGATAAGACCTAGAACTTGAATGTGAGTGGGTTGAGGGGCGGACGGAAAAAAAGTTAATGTGTTCCAAGGACACCTGAGGGTCGTCTCCAGGCGACGCCTCAGACAAATCCACTCCAAGAGCCTCAAAATAGTCATCAGGAGGCCGGAGACGTTCTAGGTCGTGGTAAGGTACCCATAATCGGTCACCAGAGGCCCAGTGCACTTCGGGCCCCTGGTATGCCAAAAATTTCTCGATGGCGGCCCACTCCTGCCCGGCGCCTCTGAGGTCAGGAATCTGTTCCTCACTTCGCATGGGGAACAGACGGTCATCATTTGCTACCTGCACCCTTAGCAGAGATGAATGGAATACATTTTGTGTACTCGCCTTCCTTGAGCGAGTCTGGCAACTCGATACTGTAGGAATAGTTGCCGAAATTCTCCGTGAACTTGGGTTGCACGAGGTACCCTTGAGGAAGTTAATATTCTTGGTAGCGAGGTCACCTTTGCAAAGGGCCTCGCTCGGCACTGCTATTTGGACGGCCTGTTTGACTCGAACTGTTAACAGGGCATCATCTCGAGCGCTTATGTGGGCGAGTTTCGCGTATGTAGGCTCGAACGTTAGGATACTCGCCTTTAGGGGCATCCCAATTAGGAATGCGGTCGCAACGTGCACAAAGACTGTCTTGCATCGAATGTTGCCAATAATTGCATAGTGGTAGACTCCAGCCTGCCACAACCACTGAGCAGTGCGAGAACATCGTTCCATCATTTGATCATCGTCCATGAGTAAACGCCTAGCGTCGTTCCGTGGACCATCCACACCGACACCCTCGCCGGTGTCACAACCAAGGCAGCCCGGTACTCCAGTGTCCCCATTGCGTACCCCAGAGACCACGATCCACAGGAAAGCCAGAACGCTGCTACAGGAACTACGGTCAATATCTCAAACATGGGACGATCTCGTTCTTGTCGATGGGCTGAAAGCCACACATACACTAATAGATGCGAGAACGGAACTCGAGTGTGTATAGCCCATCCGAGAGAGATCAAAGCCGAGTAACCCTTCCTCTAGTAACGCGTTAGCTCTTCTGCCTCAGAATCGCCAGCCACGCTCCCCGGTTGTTGGCCCCAAACTTGCCACGATGGAGAAATGCATCATTCAACTAGATACCATCCTGACCAAGCTCGTAAGAGTCCCCTTAAGTACTCTTCCTTGGCCATCTTGTCGATATCGTCTCGCAGCAAAGGCAGCTGCGACGCATGGGCGCCGTGGTTGACAATCTCGAAGCTCTGTATCACGAGGCACAAAAGACGAAAGGGCCCAAATGGTGCAAGGAAGAGCCCCTATGGCTTTCCTGGTCACTAGAGAAATTTGGTTCGTGTTTCTTCTTGCCAGCCATGTGGTGTTCACAGACATACAGTATTATCACTGGGGACCATCACCACACCGTATCACAAGTCGCTCGACTTGCTCAGTGACCTAACGAATCAACTCCGAAGTCACTCTGTCTCGTTTGAGACGTCCAAGGACATAATAAACCAGTGGATCGAGCAACCTTACCTTCAGGAAGACGGTTGGGAAGCACAATGGGAAGACCTCTGTGCAGTGGAGGTCGAAAGATGGGATGCAAGGTAGAGGGAATAACAAAGCACACTATGGATACACTGCAACCTAGGATTCCTCGTCGGATATCTCTATTTCATCTGCATTACCTTCCGCCTGTGCTGGTGCTTTTGGTGGCTCCGACCCGTCGAGCCTTGGGAGAGCCGTCTTTTTGGCCGCTACGAACGACGGACCTTTCGGTCCGCCAGCCTGCTGCTCAGCGGCAGCCATTGGGTCACTGGGCTGAGGAATGTCGTCACCACCATTGTTGCGCTTAGTGGACATAGTTTGCGCAGCGAGATAAGACGCCTCGGTATTGAATTGAGCTTGTACACTCCGTTTGATCCGTAGCATTTCCCGGAAGGTATCTTCCGACCCAGTTTCGATCTCGAAGCTGTTCCACTCCGTCCAAAACTTCGTGTTTACACGTGGATCACAGAACTGCGAGGCATGTGCATAGATAGCACGAGCGCGGTCGATCTCTCCGAGCTTGCGCTCAAGAGCCGCAAAGCGTAGACACATCTCGGCGGTTTGCTTGGCAGGCAGAACCTCAATAGCGCGGTCATAGATTATTCGAGTTGCAGGCAAGCCGTAGTTAGCCGTGGCCTTTGCGATGTAAATGGTGTACATCTGATAGACGTTCGTTAATGCACGCCAGCGGTCCAAGTAATGCCTTACTTCAAACTTGTCTTCATCAGCGACTACTTCCGTAGCACGTTCATATATCCCCATGGCCCGCTTCGCAAGACCAAAGTCCTCCTCCAATTTGGCATACATAAGGAACAGAGGCTTGCAGGACTTTGCGGGGCATTTCTCTAGCGCCTGTTCGAACAGATCTCGCGTTCGCTCGAGCTTCGATCCTCCCTGGAGAAAAGTCGGCATCGATACATCGAACCAAGTGGACGACTTACATATCGTTTTATGAATTTAGACAAATAGATGTTCCAAATTTCGAAGGATATCGGGAATGTCAATACTTCCGTTCCACGTTCATATACCTGCAGACAGTTAGCATACGTGAGATCAATCGGGATTGTCCCAAAAAACCTTGAAGCTGTCCTCCCAGTAACCATTCTCTTCCAGAAAGGCGGCATAGTTGACGATGATCTGTGCGTTAGCTATCTTCAGGTCCATGATCTTGTCATAGACCATTTTTGCAGATTCGACAGTGCCTATCGATTCCTCCAGATCAACATAGAAAGACCACAACTTCAAGGACTTAAATAGTCGTGCTTGTACAGGTAGTGACTGGGCGCCTTGTCAGAGTTTATATATATATTTTGATGCTTGTTTAACGTACATGGTCATGGTAGTTGATCTTTGTGTCCTTTGGAATCGCTGCTGCGCGTTGCATAACTCTGTTAGCTTCGTCATAGTTTCTAGAGAATTGTTAGCAAGAGGTATACATCGGTATACATATCAAGTCAAACTCACTCATGACGAAGCTCCATCTCTGCCCATTCGCACCAGATTTCAGCCAGGTCTTCAACTGTCTTGAAGTTAACTTTGGTAGCCTTCTCTAGGATCTTTCGAGCACTGTCAAGGTCAGGTTCTGCGGCGCCAGACACTCCCCCTTCTTCGTAGTACCTCGCGAAATTGATATATAATCGATGATGATTAGCAGTGGCCTTGCGAGGATGAATTGTTTCCAGGGCTTCGGTATACGTTTCAGCCACCTGCGAAATCATGTCAATACGGAAGCGCGAATGAGTGATGGAGGTTCCGTACCTTCTCATCGTTATCGCCCCACAATGCCACTCGCTTCTCCCACTCCTGAACGTCATTCGGATTTCGTCGTAACAGGACATCGTTGACGAGGAACGGGCGTCGATCCATCAATGCTTCGAATTCTTGCATTTTGGCATCCAGCTCGCCTTCCGTTTCCTTGGCGTCCTCATCCTCATGCTCTTCTTCGTCAGGATTCTCCAAACTCTCCATCATAGCGCTGAGGAGAGACTCGCTGAATTCAGAGTAAGAATCAAAGATTTGCGTGAAATCCCTGATGGTGAGGACCGAAGCTATGCCAGCCTCGAACGTGGTTTTTGCTCTGTCGAATTCGCCCCGCTTAATCCAGTAGGTTGCAAGTCCTGTCCACAAGCGGCCAGCTTGGTCTTTGTATACTTCGAGGCCATCTTTATGCACGATACGTTCAATGTTGAGTTTACGTTTGCTCAAAGGGTCTTCGTCTTCATTATACGCAGGAAGTGGATTCCCATCTGCTGCAACAGGTACAGGGGGACCTGCCATACGTACAAGTGCCCCGTCCACAGTAGCGGGATCCTGTGGCTCTTTCGCCGCCTCGTTTGCCTCTGCATCTGCTTTGGCATCTGCAGCATTAGCCGCCAATGTATCGTCAACGTCCAGCCCAACCTCTTCAGCGAAGCGCTCGACGACATCCAGGAAGTCCCCAAGCAACTGGTAAGGACTTTTTCCTTCCGGACTGACATATTCTCCCCTGGCAGCCATTCTTGCCAAAGATAGCCGTAGTTTGGCGGCTTCTAGAGGGCGAGGAGCGGAGTCTGTAGGTTCGAGGAGTAGCGACGTATAATGCTCAGTCACGCTCGGGTCGACAGCAAGATAACGGCGGTACACTGTGACCATTGTCGAACCGCCTTTGCCTTCGGCCCAGAGGAGATATCGTACCCATATGCGTGAATGCAACGACGGTGGTAATGTGCGAAGTGCACGGTCAAATGTCCGGCGAGCGTGTGTGTATGAGATGGCAGGGGGGCACCACGGGTTCGAAAAGATGGAAATGTACATCAACCAAAGCCGGGGTAGCTAAGGAATGCGATGGTTAGGATAACAGACGAGTAGGAGGAACACACGTACCTTTGGCAACCACATAAGAGCGCGCTCATACGTTGCAACGAGGGCCGTCCATTCCTCCCAACCGACGACCCCGTCCAATCCACCATCCCATTCCTCAACGTCTTCCCGTTCCTCCTCTAAAGCATCCTTCATTTCTGGAAATTTCTTCTTTCCGCCTGCTTTCTTCTTCGGGATGGGGGCACCAAGCACGTAGGACATCCTCATCTGAAGATAGGACTTCCAGAGTTTGAAGGAGTTGGGGAATTGGACCAGCGCAGACTCGTATAGGTATGTCAAACATTGCAGAGACCGGCGCGCCAGTGGAGTTGCGAGTGGCCCGAGGAGCTTGGAATTGGCATCCGTCACACCGCCTGCACGTCGTTCCGCCTTTAGTTGCGTGTTGAAAGCCTCTCTGGTGTTGTGAATAGCCGACCACCATGCTCGAAAGGATGCAGGGTTGCGAAGCAAATTCTCTTCACGTTGTACATCGTCGATAGTCAGCAAATCCGGGTGAGTTTTCGGTGTTGGTATTGGGAAGGTGAGAGGGAAGTAAGACGACAAGTTGTCCACTGCCATGGACTTTTCTTGTACTGAAGGCATATTGGTGGATGAGAAGAGTGTGAATTTGTATTGCCTCATTTGGGTTCAACTAGGCTTGCCCTCCTATCATCTATTCAACCTACACTCATGGTGAGAGCTCGAATGAATTCTGATGCCTTTGATGATGGGTCCCAACAGCTGGGCTAGCACAACGTCAGACGCGTCCGCCAGTCTGAAGCTGCGGTCCGAGCGAGGAAGGAGCGAGAGAAATCCAAGATCACAGAGTACCTTGCACTGACAGACGATGTGATCTCGCGTGTAATTCCATTCAATCCAATGTGTATGACTCAGATTAATTTCATCTGCAGAAGAAAAACAAAGACTGGAGCAGGGAGGCCTTTGATATCACCCAATGCTTGCTCCAGGTCAATCCAGAATTCTACACTGTTTGGAACTACCGCCGCAATATCATGTTAAATGGAATATTTCACAGCAGGTTGGTACACTCCGGCATCAGCATCAAGATGTGCGCTGAGCTAGCTTCACAGTACCCCTGAGCAAATCAACGATCTGCTGGCCAACGAACTCATGCTGACAACTATAGCGCTCAAGGATAATCCAAAGATCTACTGGCTTTGGAACCACCGCCGTTGGTGTCTTCATAATATCCCAGATGGGCCCCTTGTAGACGGCCAACCATCACGACAATGGATAACCGCTAGTTGGGACAAGGAGCTTGCTGTGGTGGAAAAGATGCTCAATACAGATCCACGAAACTGTCAGCCTTGTCCGATTTTTTGCATCGACTTTTCTAATGTACGGGAAAAGTCCATGCTTGGAACTACAGGAGATATGTTCTGGCGAGCATGCCAGTGAAGCGTCCAGACACCGCAGAACTGACGTATACAAGCCGTAAGATCAGTGCTAGCTTTTCCAATTTTAGCGCATGGCACCAACGTTCGAAGATTTATTCGTTGCTGTGGAATGAGGGACAACTGGACCAGGTCAAGGCACAAGACCAAGGTGGCGATATTTATCGGTCTCGTTCAGTCATGTTAATCTTTTGAAGAGTTCGAACTCGTTCACAATGCAATATATACGGATCCAGAAGACCAGAGTGCATGGATATATCACAGGTGGTTGATTGGATCAGGTTCGATCCCTTCGTATGCACAGGTTAACTCGTTAATTTCAGTTTACAGGGGATAACGAGGACCGGCTCCGAAGAGAGATAGCCGTCATTAAAGAGCTACTGAGTGAACAGCCCGACAGTAAATGTACGAAGGGGTTTATTTCATGAATGGGCGATTATTGATGCGCATCCAGGGTGCATGGATTCCTTGGTTTATTATAACAGACTGCTTCTGGAAAAGCATAGACCCCACGATGTCGAACTGAGGGAGGAATGCCTTGCGATGCTTCAACAGCTCGAAGTCATCGATCCTTCTCGACGCTTCAGATACCAAGAACTTGGTAAGCGCCTCATTCCCTATTGAGTGAAGACCTCGTTTAGAACAACTCCATAGCCGCTGACATCCGTAGACTGGAGTAGGCTGCTAGAAATCCCCCCATTTGTAGGCACGTATACAGCATGTATCCAACTTACTCCGAGTAATGGTAACACATCAAATCTTTCATCACGCACAAATGGCACCGCCGATGCTTGCTCATGTACTGCGGTTACACCACAGCATTGCAGTAACTTACGTTGAACAAATGTAGAGTTTGGGCAGGCGGGCATTCGTTGCTGTGCATTTTCACCCAGAAGTCGCTCGATATGCGACTTGTGCGCTGGTATTCGACGTTTCACAACGTCATAGGTATAGGTGGCTTTGTTACACCGAGATTTAGCTATTTGACGATTAATCGGTGGGTCTAGCGGGCTTGCGCTGCTGGACGAATCCCAGACCACCTTTTGAACTTTGTACATAGGTAAAAATGGCATGCGAGAGTAGACTAGTGGCAGTAAGACGCAATATTTGCACATATATTTAGTGGCAGCACCTGTGCAAGCACGCCATGTCAAAGTATAATTCACCCAAGCCAGATCTCGGTCCGATGTCTCGGCCCCGATGCAATGCAAAACGAAGGTGGCTTCTTTCCGGAAGTGAACTCTTCAGGACTAATAGCATCATTCGCGAGGATAGCACAATTCAAATTCAAACTTGGCTTCGTCTGGTAGTATCATACACACATCGCCTACACCATAGCACCACGACTGAACTGTAGGGCGATTGGGACGAGACATTTAGCACTTGCACTCGCCAGCCTTGCATTGGCAGCTGCGTCGCAAAAGGGTAAATCAAACAGGTATAACGCGATAAGTGGAATGCACCGACCCTTCGCCACAGCTGCAGTTCGCGTTGCCGCAGGCTCCGTGGTTGTTGACGAGCATAACGTTCTGCAAGACGGGTGAGCAACTTGTAACGATCACCAACGAGAAAAACACCTACAGAGATCATGTTGATTATCGAGTCGTGTTCAAATGGGAGTCTGAAGCTGGGCATTTCCTGTCCTGTGGACCCAGTATTTATACCATTAGCCCCTGTTTACTTTTGTTAGGACGGACAAGCTTTCGGCCGGAATCTTATCAGTGAGGCATTTTCTGGATGACAATAGAGTTCGTATTAGTAAGCTATGAGCCTCCCCACTTGCACTTATATGGAGAAGGCATTTTCTGGATGAATAGAATTCATAAGCTACAACCACTCCGAGTGGCGCCCTCTTGGCGACATTCCAAACAGCTGACCATCCTCACATGCCCTAGACTTGCACTTATCAGGTAAAGATAGAATTCCGAGCGTGCGTGACACTGTTGTCAACACAAGGCGGACACAAATCATATGGTAGTAGAAAAGACGTCAAGGGGAGTAAGGGTCATGAAGAACGTGCAACAGCTGATCGAATCGTGCCAAACACCGTAAAAAGAAACCATTACAGAAAAACAAAAAGTCAAGTTAGGTACATAAGCATTTTTTCTCTCCCTCAAGTGAGCTTGCGGCTGAGCGTGTCCTGGATCTCCGAAATCGTCCTCACCGAGTCCATCAGCTGTGGCGGACCTGGGAGAATGGACAGGCGTTGCTTGGTCGTGTTCAGCATAGCCTTGACATTTGGTACAACACGGGCAACGTAAGGCGAGATAAGAGGCTCCTATCACAGGATGAGATTAGAACACGACAGAAAGACAGCCACCATGACCACCACAAACGCACATTGATGTTCAATACAGTAGCTGCCCGCTGGAGCCACCACAGGGCCGACTTGAAGGTTTCGTCGACCGGCGATGTCTCTTGAACAGTCGCAACGAGCTGCCAGAGTTGTCAGCCAAAAATTCATTCATTTTAGGGTTTCATTTGCTTACGCGATGCAACAGGGTTAAGATTACAGCCTGAGACAGCGGTCCCGGACCACTGAGCGGCATGACAATTTCTGGGTTCGATCGAGCCAGCAGCTCGCGGAGTTGCTTTGGGTCTTGCGTGCTCAGCACGGAAAGGTAGGTGTCATCCCATTCCTCAGATTGCGTAGGCGGAGATCGTTGGGCCTGTACCTGTGGTGGGGGCGGCGGCGGCGGCGGAGCGAGCGGATGAGACGCCTGAGGTGCAGCGATGGTGGGAATGGACGGAGAAGAGTACCACGACCCATGCATAGATGCAGGCTGCGTTTGCTGTGGGAAACCTGTTGTCGTGGGCTGGCTGTTGTAGGCCGCTGATTGAGTGGCCGGGAGCTGACGGTGCAGGGGCTGGGACGCGATCGAACTGATGCTGGGCACAGAAGGAACGGGAGAACCACTGCTAGCCACTCTATGGTGAACAGTGGTCAAGGTCGACGCATTCATCGTCAGGAACTTGACTTGGTCAGACAGGACCCTAACGGAATGTTCGAGCTCTCTAATCAATGACTACAAGGAGTTAGAGTCAGTCTCGTAACGATACCTAACATCGAAGACTGACCTCTTGACCTCGTGCAGCTTCAGTCTGCCATGTCATCGAATCTTTCTTGACATTCAGAATCTCCGCCCTCATTTCACGCAGAATGTCCTGGTGCATTGCTGAGGTCTGCTGCGAGTACGCCGGGAGGAAGCTCTTTGTCACGGAATCTTTGACATATCTTTCGATCAGCGGATTGAGGTTCGTAGAGAGCATGTTCGCGAAGTGCGAAGAGACATCAGGTCGAAGCAGCAACTTTTCCATCTCAATAGGCAGGTTCTAAGAAGGAACGTATTCAGTACAAAAGAACCTGATGGCCCTGGGTGCGCGGGCAACTCACGTTCTGAATGTACTCCGTCAGGCCGCGCCCCACATGGTCGTTAAGCGCAGAGCGAACTTCGGTCCTCGTGATATGTTCGAGGGCCGGAAGAACGGAGTTCTGAACCTCTGCTTTCACAGCCATTTCCACCACGCGGGTTGTGTTCTTGGTGAGCTCCGTCGAGATGAGCTTGAGAATCTTTTCCTGTCGGTTGAAATCCTCCGCCTGCTCGTGCGCGCGTGCTTCTTCGAAACGCATATCTATAAAACACGCGCCATGAGAACAAGGAAGCAAATCACATAAGGTGGTCAAATCACTTTGCTTGTCCATCTCCTTTCCAATCATTCGCCCAATACGAGTGTGGAGACTCTCTTCGCTTTTCTTAATTTCCTTGGAGACCAACTGGACAAGACCAGAATCACTCATGGAACCAGAGTCGACCTTGTTCTTCTCTCGATCATCTCTATCTCTGAACGCGACATTCTTGCCTTTCGCATTCTTGCCCTTACTGTCAATGATACGAATTTCGTCGCGCGTCATCTCCGAGTCTATTTCTTCCGAGGGTGGAGAACGCGATCTCATGGACACCTGCTGTTGAGGGACAGGAACAGCATTAGCGGGGACTGGTGCTATCTGTCTGGTGGGTTTGATATCCATCGGAGCGGGCGCAGGTGCTTGTTGAGGAGGCGTGTAAGGAGGCGGAGGGAACTTGGACGCTGCATTGACAAGTGCGCTATCGTACCACTCCTTGCGCATGAGTACTTAATCAACGGCGGTCGAGTGAACAGAGAAGGCCACGAGGGCAAGTTCACCCGGAGGTACCTTGGCGGCGACGCATGCCGCGTGAGCCTCTTCGCCACTTGGGTCTATGTCCGCTGACAGAATGACGAAGTGGATAGTGGACTTGGGTCCGGAGAACTCAACGATTTGTTCGAAGAATCCGCCACGAACAAGTTCACCAGAGGATGTGGTGGAGACGTCGAAACCGACCTTGACAGCAATCAAGCTGTCCCTGCGGTTGTTGGCTACCCACAGGGTTTGGATGCGGGAGTCGTAGTTGACGTGTCCAAACATATCAGGGTCCTCCTTAGTACCGTTGACAAATTTGAACGTCGACAAGACGTTCTTGGAAATAACGGACAGTAATTGGAAGATGGTACCGTTCTTGCGGCCAATGACAATACCATCGTCTATGAACGTGAGCGACGACGGAATGTCCTCGCCGCGGACTCTGTGAGTCCAGAAGGGCATCTTATCGTGGACATTCCACAACGTAAGTGTCGAATCTTCAGATATCGTGGCCAAGGCGAAATGAGGAACATCGAAATCAAACGCAACCAGGCGCTGAAAAAGCCTGTCAGATGATAAACAGTAATATGCACTGTTCAACACCTACTGAAGGAACAGTGAAAACTTGAGAAATATGGTTCAATTCGACCTGAGGTAGGGGTTCGCCCCGATAGGTCCTCGCAGCGTCTGCCAGATCAAGTAGGTACATCTTCGTTTCGGACGCAACAGCCAACGTGTCAGGTTGTTTCGGATGCCACTTGACCGAATGCAACGGGTCAGCATCAGCACTCGGGATAATACAAAGTAACAGGCGACCCCTAATGCACAATTTCAGATCAGGCTCTCCACGCGGAAAGCACGAGGACTCACGGAACATCGTCGGTGATCACTTCTGGCAACTCCCAGACCACGAAACCACCATCGGAGGTGACACCTGCAAGTCTGTTGCCGTAGACAGCCATATCAACTACCTGGGTTGACGGTGCAAAGACGGTTGGCAACTGCAGAAGCGTACGGTCGCCGCTAGAACGAGATATGACGCGCACGCGACCTCTGGTCATGGCGTATGCAATCCAGTGGGTTGCACCGATTGTTGTCCCCGGGAGGAACACGGAATCTTGTTTGACCAAGGCGATGGCGGTGGATTTGACAGTATCGCGAGGGGCCTGAACCTCGTCCAGCGGCTGAGAGACGTCGAAGACGATGATTTGCGGCTGAGTACTACATATGATAAAGTTAGCAATACAGAAACCATAACGAAGACGAAAGAAAACGTACGCGGGACTTGGTTGAGACTTGCCCTTGACCCCACCTTTTCCTCGGCCATCGCTCCTCCAAGGACGTGGGCCCGGAGAACCATCCTTTTCTTTCCTTGCCGGAGGAATAGGGTGGCCGACGGGCGATTCGGCTGAGCGTCCCTGCGAACGATGTTGCTGCTGTTGCACAAGGGCTTTGGGAGGTGATGCACGATCAGGCTTGGGCGGAAGGGGCGGGGGCGGGGGCATTGTGCGGGGTTGCTGCTGTTGCTGGGGAGCAGGCTGGTTGGACTCCACCTGGGAGTACTCGTCGGCAGTATTGTATGGGTCATAGGTCGGCGACGGGGATGACCGTCCGGGACCGTAGGGCGCCTGGCTCCTAGTTAATTGGTCGATCAAATTTTCGACCGACTTGCGTTTCGGGTCATTGTTGAGGGAGCCGAGGGATGCTGAGGTCCAAGAATCTTCATTGCCGCTGGATGGACTAGCGCCCAAGGTCAGAACTTGCTTCTTTTTGGAAGTAGCTGCGGAAGCAAGGGCGTCGAAAGGTGAAACAAAGTCGAACATAGGTTTGGGTGGAGAAGGGGGAGCCAGTTGCTGAGCCTGCGGCAACGGCATTGGTTGAGGGAGGTCTCGCGGGGCCTCTGGGACAGCCAATGGCCCTTCAGTTGAAAGGTAGGGTTCGCTCGGTGGAGGTAGAGGAGCGGACGACATTGGGGGCAAGGGGTGCACAGTGGCCACGGCCGGCTCCGAGTAGTTTTGGCGGGTCGCGGTACTGTCGAAAGCATCAGCAAAAAAGGTATCGATATAATCCCAGGACGCCATGGAGGCCAAAGAGCAGGAGGGGAAGAGAGGGATAGAGGTATCGCTTGAAAAGGGAGCGTAATAAACCTCGTGGAAAAGGTGAGGTCCCAACGTTCCATCACCACGCACCGAAACATATTCTAATGAGAACATTGGGCTGTCCTGTTGATGAAGAATAGAACTACTTCTAATATCCGTACTTCGGATGGGTCCGTGCACCCCCCGCGACTACATGCAAGATTGAAAGTGGAAACTTACCCAGCCATCAGCTGCTCGAGCAGGAACTTGCCTTGAGCCTCGCTGTTGTTTGGAGGAGACTGGCCAGCCCTCTGCGAGGAAGAGGGCGGGGGTGGTGGGGAGACCTGCTGAGGAGCTGCGGGGAGTGGGGGCGCCTGGGATGACGCAGGCGCTGCGCTGGCAGATGGGTAAAGGAGAGAGAGCAGTGCACTCTGTCTCTCTGCGGCTGTTGGGGGTGGTGAGGAGCCTGTTGGGGCGGCGTCGTCGTTTACAGCCATGGACGGTGTTGCTGGGGCCGAGTTGCTGCCGCCGTGTGGGGTCGATTCGTTGATTTGCTGGGCAGAGATGGAGTGAAAAAGGGAGTCGAGATGGTTTGGGGACGACGAGGACGAGCGTACTGCGAATGAGTGGGACTGAGGAGCGAGTGGAGGCGTGGCGCTTCCCCTCGAAAACAGCTGTTCGTGCAAATTCGCGTGTCGTTCCATGGCAAGCAGTCTCAACGAAAAAGTCGACCAGCGTTCACCGAAGAAAAACGTAGGATCGCAAGTGTACAAACGTGTTGTCCTCGTGTGTTCAACGAGGCCCTACACCAAATCTGTCCAATGAAACCTCGCCATCTTATCGTAGTCCTCCCTACTACCCATCGACACCGACAACGGCTTCCTCACAGGTTCTCTATTACAGAGTCTTGTTCATCTCGAGCTCAACGAGCTGACCGGAAGTTCAACCCACTTCCTTCGGCCGAAAGTTGCATTGATCCGATTCTTGTCGAGTGAACTTGTTTGTAGAATGCTTGAGCGCCCTTTCTCACTCTCGTACTGGGTTTGCAATATGTATGTACTTGCAAGTCACCATCCAAGTCGCAACGGACTGACCATTGCACAATCACTGAGACCAATCGTAGGTCCGATGCGTGGTCACCAAGACATTGCAATCCAAGTGGTCAACGAGTTGCAAGTTAGCTAGTTACTTAAGTACACTAAATCCCACCCACCAGACTCCATATAATGGGTATCTCTCGTCTGGCATGTGTCTGGCTTCGCACTTCGATGACTTATATACATAAGCCACTAGGTGACTCCATCGCTTTGGCTCCTATGGCTGCAAATGACACCCTCTGCGCTATTGTACCATTTGTTCCCTGCGGGTATCACATATCCACTGGAGCCTGAACTGAAGCAATACGGAACACGTTCACTGAATGTACTGACCAGGAGTGATTAGTTTCTCTAGGTAGATACCAACCTCAAGGTAAGACGACTGAGAGTCGTTCCTTCCGACTTCGTGCTTGATTTCATCGATTGCATGGGAGATCGAAAAGGACGCCGTGCCAATGGCAAAGTTTGTCGGCTTCTATAAAAACAACGTGTTATCCTGTACCCTTTACCGTGTCGAGAAGAGTGCCGTTGTGAGTGTCGTTGCTCTGCCACCATTTATCTGCCATACTCACATATATAAGACGTCTGACCGAAGAGAACCAACCTGAGTGTATCAATACACGCCTACTGTTCTGATCCAACAATCGTTCGAAGAGGTATGGTATCATTCACAGATGATGACCCCGTAGACACTGATGCGCACTTGAACAGCATGCGCCTCATCGACGTAGAAACTTTTCTTGAAAGGGAGAGTTTGATTGGAGAGGGAAAGCGAGTGGATCGTCGAGCCAAAGTCCTCGACTTCTGCAGTGACGATGACGAAAAAACAGAGTACGCGATCCTGTCCCATAGGTGGGTTGGGCAAGAAGTGGACTATGACGAGATGGTTGGGCTCGCGAAGATGGCCATGGAGGACAGAGACGAGATTCGCCAGCGTGATGGCTATCAAAAGATCCTCCGAAGCTGTGAGCAGGCGAAGAAGGACGGATACGAGTGGTTGTGGGTTGACACTTGCTGCATCGACAAGCGAAGCAGTGCAGAGTTGTCCGAGGCCATCAATTCCATGTATCGGTGGTATGGAAACGCGAAAGTATGTTATGCATACCTCCACGACGTCTCCGATCCATGCTTTCCCACTGCGAGTGACAATGTCAGGTATCCGGATCTCGATGGCTGGCCAGAGTGGTTCTCGCGTGGGTGGACACTACAGGAGTTGATAGCCCCGAACAACGTCCAGTTCCTCAACAAGGATTGGCAAAGCATAGGTGACAAGAGGACGCTTGCACCTACCTTGCACAAAATTACAGGAATTCCGGAGCATATATTGATACATGGACTTGACGGAAGTCGTCCGTGTGTTGCTCAAATTATGTCGTGGGCGGCCGATCGGACGACGACGCGAGTGGAGGACCGAGCTTATTCGTTGATGGGTCTTCTGGATGTGAATATGCCGATGTTGTATGGAGAGGGGAAGAAAGCGTTTCACCGTCTTCAGCTGGAGATCATCCGCGCGTCGAACGACCAAAGTATTTTTGCATGGTATCCTGGCATAAGAAAGGAGCAGCCTGGTAGTATCCTGGCGGATGACCCGAGCTTCTTCCGTGATTGTGGTACAATGGAGCTGATGGATCACGACGAATTCATCCGACAAATCAAACTATTAGGTGCGCCAGAAGAAGAGCTGGACTCGTTCGAGGATCGACTCGGCACATTTGGATGGCTCTCTGTCCCCGTGCTTGTCGTACACTCTTCCAAGCCTGCCTGCCATGCCGCCCAGGTCCATGGGATCTGCCAGTAACTATCAATCTGGCTTTGTGGGAATCCAATTACTACAGATGTAAAGTGCCGTACCTTGGAGGAGTTTCAGAGGCACCTCAATGCCAATTGCGCCAGGTCTATCTCAGATATCAAGAACTGCCGCTTTGCAACGCCACATTCAAAATCGACGATAGCGCACTCACTGAGAATGGTTTCACTTGCTGCGACACGTACCCAAAGGAATTCACAGGAAACACACTCATGCTGACCAACACCGATCCCCTTTGCATCAAAGTCTATTCTGATTGTCTAACCAACCACCGCATTGTACTAGTGGGCCTCGGACAATATTTTGGCAAGGGCTGGATACATGTCATTTCTGATGAATCTAACGTAATTCTGCAACCTCCGGGACGGGACGATACCGAGCATAAATATGTTGAAATGCTAGTCAGAACGCCAGAACATGCACCTGAATACATGAATAAGGCCCATTTGGGGGCTGAACGCAATGGTCAGGTCCGTATTATGCAGACCCATCTCCCTCGAACAACTACCTTCAGATTTCGTCTGTCATGTGGAAGAGCTCAAGGAGGTGTGGAGTTAAGCTTGAGGTATTTCACGATCCCGGTTTCGGTGACGTATCAGGTGAATGGGCAGCCTTCCATGTTAACGTGCGTAGTTTTTTTGCACGCGCCATTGGCACCGATACCACTATTTATTTAGGGAACAGACGATCCCGGCTGTGACTGGCGGGGTCTCATGATACTCGATCGGCAGAGGGAGTGCGGTAGCTACAAAATAGACAGGGTGCCCAGTAATTTCTCGGACACACCCGATGGTATCAAAGTGAGCACACATGCCTTTCATGCAGTGGTTGAGCCTTATGAGGATAGCTGGGGGACTATGGTCACTTTATGGACTGCGGAAAATTCTGCTGTGAAGGAAACCTCTTTGCTGACCTCGACCCACTTTCATTAACGACAGACATCACCACAAGGCAGCACAAAATATTTTCAGTCGATTATGCCTGGGTATGCGAGGTGATGGACGTCCACAATCTCCGTTCAATCAAACGACAGGTACTGTCACTTCCAAGCAACGATGACCTCAAATCGTTGTTGACTTCGCTCTCTACTCGACTTACCAACAAATACCTCGTCACAAGGGTCATACAATATCTCAACTTCTCAAGAAACATGGAGTATTTGTGCGACATTGCAAAGCCATTTGTTTGGTATCGAAATGGAAGCGGTGGTTCTATGTCAGAGGAGCGGTCGGGCGACAAGTTCAGAGTTCAGAGCTGAGGCGGAGGGTGACCAAAGTGACGAGGGGTTAATGATGTAGATGGGATGGAATTGTGAAGGGCCGTTGTTGTTCTTTTGCTAATGGGTTCGTCTCTCTTACCAGGCCGGAACTTACACGGAATTCGTGGCCTTGTTCACCAACGTACTCTCAGGCACGCAAGTCCCCTGACAATATACCAGCGGGTTCCCTTCTGTATCACAAATGATGCTGTAATGTCTATCTCCTTGAGGTACGAGACTCTAGGTAGATTCGAGTGCACTGCCCTCTTTCATGCACTATATCTACGTGCACAAACTTTTACGAGCATAACGATAGGTTTGAGAGGAGTTGTAGTCGAAATTGCATTTTTGTCACAACGCTGGGTATCACGCTTCGACCGTCCAAGGACTGCCAATTTCTGGGAGAATCACGGTCGGATGGTAAGAATAGTATCATGGTTCATAATCGATAGTCAGGTCCCTGAGGTACAACACCAACACGCACATATAAATGATTTCGGATATAAGTGCCGTGAAACAAGACACTGCCACTAGTGACACATAGAAAAAGTATGTAAAACTTACACAGTTACACTACGTTCGCCTAGCTGCTCTTGGGCCATGGAATGCGCTCCGCGGAGAAAATAATAGATTTCAGCGCATTTTCCTTGGATCGTTGTATATCAGTACTAGCTTTCTTGATAGCCTCCTTCAAGTGCGTAATGATTGCCGCATGCAGCTCTCTAGCAGCTTTGTCGATGTCTTTAGGATCGTCACCCTGAGAAGTCGGATAGAACTCGAATGGAGGGGCACCAGTCGGAGTGGGACTGGTACGGCGGAGAGGCTCATACGGTTGCTGAACCATGATGTCAGCAACGGGCTTTAGGACATCGACCATGATCGCATGCGTGTTCGTAATAAGAGCGCGACGGTGGACGGGGGCTGCAACTTGCCAAGTCTTCTCGAGTGTGATCAAGAGATAGCAGTAAGTAGCGTTCGAAGCAAGCGCCAGCTAGTGAAAAAAAATTGCGATTAGCAGAACGCATAGCGATGCCGAATACCATACCTGATACACGAATGGCGTCTTCTTGAAATCCTCGGCATGGGGTGAGGAAGGGACAGGGTAGCAATCCCAGTCGGTTCGTTTCTGGTAGAGCTCTAGGAACATCTGGTAGTGCGCATCTTCGACGCCCACGCTACCCTCCCCCTGGTCAATTATTGTCTTGATTGCATCGTGAGCAGTTTTGTCGTCAACAACTTGGGTCATCAGATCACCGAAGAATTCTTGCGAGGAATATTGAAGATCTTTATTGATGAAATCGACGTAGCTGCCGCAATCCAAAATCACTGAAACAATATGAATAAAATTCAGTTTCACGCGCAGATATTACATACTTCGTTCGAGTGTGGTATAGAACTCCCCGATACTATTGAAATCAGGCAGTTGCTCAGTGTGATATTGTAGTGGTAGGCGGGATGCTTGTTCAGATTTTCCTACGTTGACGGATTCATCCTCCGCAGAAAGATTTGGAGGTTCCATGTAGGGCGCTTCGATCTGAGGCACACCAACAAGGGTCGGACCGCGAGGAGTGTATGAGAAATTAAAAATTAAGTTACCCTCAAGAAACATTCAAGGTTGTCTTTCTCGCAAGGCTCAAGCTTCATTGGGATCTTTGAATGAAGGATGGTCTCGTCTTCGCCGTATGTCGGTATAGCCGACTTGAGATAAAGGCGGGGTCCTGAATCGATCGACGTCAAGATGTTCCCTGCAAGCGCCATATGTAACATCTCCTGACGGACCACAACTATATGCAGCTGTTAAAACTACATCGACTGGCTCGGATATCAATCACCTGCAATCTTGGCTTTTGCCCGGAGACCGTCCATTACGTCTGGGTCAGGGTTCTTGCTACGGACACCTATGATACTACAAAGGGAGTAAAGGTATAACTGAATCACGCAGTGAGTAGGGTAATCCATAAACTAAACGTAAAGATGACCCACTGGAATAGTGGAGAGTTCGACATGGACAGCACCACGGAGTAATGTCGTGATATCCTTCTTGAACCTGGCTCGTTCAGCTGGCGTATGCACCATGGAAAATAGGAGAAGGATTGGTGGAGGGTGGGGTGTCACCCCGAAGGCTTGGTCTTATGTGAGGAGAGAATGTGCCCCCAAGGACCACATTTGGAATTGGCACGTTATCAAGGGAAGAATCCCGTTTTTGATTCCAATGAATATCTGCAAAACTATTGGATACCACAGAGTTGGGAGGATGTAATGATAAGGCGACGGATGCTCTTCTGGGCGCTTTGGCTCCGGCAAACGTTACTGGGCCGAACATTGGTCCCCTTTGGACAGATTGGTGGCAGACCAAGACACGATATTCAGGCCGGATGCGACATGCACGTACCTGAGATCGAAATACGAATGATTCTATTGGGTGTCAGGAAAGATGGAATTCCCTTGCGGTAACGTCCCAATGACACATGTTCTGACCTGGAAAGCAATAATGAACACTGCCTCCGCAATAAACGCTGAACGCAAAGAAACCACAAAGTGACATGACATCACAAATAGGAATAAATCCATTGGACCTCTTCCATGCGGCCTGGCCTCTTCGGAGTTTGAGTGGACCCAAAGGCAGCGGGATGATCGCCCAGTGCTCAATACCTGCAGGTTTGACTCAGAGAATGTTCACAGTATTGAGCCAATGCGCCATATGGAGTTAGATTTACTATAGGAATCCAGTGAATAGAGATGGATGATAACCTCGCACGCCACAATGGCCCGTTTCGAGTGTGCTGATAAAATGACAAAGAATGATTGAACCTACCACTACCGGATGCCCGCGTAGACAAGGAACCCGGTACAAATCATAATCTGCACGATGAACGGACCTTTCCACTGTCCGTGATAGGATGCGCAGCATCAGGGCGATCCACGAGGCATCATCAATGTTGAGCGAAGATAACTGGTTGCCGTACTATTGGTGTGAATGAAACGTTGGGCGGTGAGCACGTTAATGGTTGACTGATACCGTTTCGCCACTGTGTGGTGTCCGATACTGTACCCAAATGGCTTAAGATGATGTTCGAAATGGCACCGTCATCCGAATTCTTGGGGCGAAAGAACCAGTTTTAAGTGGTCACGTTCCCTGGAGATGACAACTGGAATGTTGGAAAATGACCCAGATGATGGACATGACACAAAACGGGGACAGCATGTATGGAAGAGCACCAAGCGCCTCACTTACATAATCAAACTTTTGATGGTGACTGAGTTAGTTCAGACTACGGAACCGGTTCCTGTACTTTGTATTACCTTCAACCTCTGCTTGATTGGCCAAACTCCATAAACAGGGCATCTCATCCGTGTCACCAGCATTGACACATGTTCCAGCCGCAGTGATAACTCATCAAGGAAAAGATAAGTCATGTACCTCGAGGCAGCGGTCATCTTCCCCTTAACTGGGCCGTTGACGCTGACTCGGAGATATCCAACGGCTGAGGGACAAGCAATCGAGGAATGTATAAGTATCCGCGGCAAAGTTCTTTCATCCAGCATTCTGTCTTCCTCGACTTTGGGGTTTGCCTCTGAAGCGCTCTAGGCTAACATCGTCGCGATGAATGTCTATTATCCCGAAATAAGTTACATACGGATATTTCCTCCCATAGGTATTGCTCGCCTTGGAGACTCCGGGTTCAACCTCGATACCGGAAAGCCAGACGGCGACATAAAATGGTTCCTCCCATCCGACTTTCCTGGGACGGAGGATATGCCTGATAGTCTGAACGGACGTTTCAGAGACGATAACAACCGCATCAAGCGCCAGGTGAGCCCGTTCATCCCCCTGCTTGAGTACATTCAGTTCCAACTCTCTGCTCGGCTATCCTCGCAGGCTGTCCGTTTTCGTGTCTATGCATACAATCAGAGTGGTTATCCTCTCGGGGAAATTACATCGGGAAAGGGTTCACCCTATATACTCAATTGGACTGTCCATGTCGCCAACCATAAACCTTCATACAACGAGTTCCATGGTATTTTCTTTTCTTTTCATGCATATGCTTGGTCTGAAACCTGGTCAGGCCAGTATAAAAGCAAAAAGGGTTTGAGAAATCCAGATGTCCAAGGTGATATGGTACATAATCATATCGTGATCTCCGAAGGGTATGAACTGAATGTATTTTGCAGCCCCCAGAGAAGCGAACAAAGTTACAAATCGACGCCGGGGAACAAGCCATATCAAATGGCAAGGGGTCGGACAAGCCAGCCCCGCCAGTTAACCTTACGGGAGATTTCTATGGGTCCCAAACGAACCCCACGAAAGTTCACCTTGGGCAAATGCTCACGGACGATAAGGGACGTCTCATTTTCATCGGAGGTGCTGGTTATTCGCGCTGCGTCGGAAAGCGTGGAACCCCTCACTTCCAACCTGACATTACTTCCGAGTTCGACAGTATAGACTGGGTCGATGATACATGTGACGGGTGGGTCAATGTGGTCGTGCAGATCGAGGATGGCAACGTCCGGAAGAAGTGAGCAACTCAAGTTATCAACTGTTCCCCATCCATCTCTGACGCATTCAAACAGGATATCCGCTATGAATAGATCCACTGTACTCAGTGCACCTCCGAAGTTTGCTTGGGGGATCAATCCACCTACCAGTCTGTTTGACCTTCTGGAGAATATATATGAATATTGGGCAGATCACCCCGGCACGGACTTCTATATCGACATATGGCCGGTCCTGCGGTCCACTTATGCGTTATCTTGGGTCAACAAGGATGCATATGAGGGACACGGTATGTACACCCCATATGAGTGATAACATTATGATACATTACGAAAAAATAGGAGTGGCTGGGAAAGGGAATTTTTTGACGATGGAAAATCAGCTCAAATCGAAAGGAGAGGACAGTCGGCTACTCCGCGAGCATGTATTCAATCGTCTGAGACTCCCAGACTACGAAGACCCGGGCCAAGCCAACACGATGTTTATGCCTCGACTCTCCGGTAATAAGTAGGTGCTGTGAATGTTCTGTCGTTCTGCAACTGATGTGGAAGCCAGTGGCGATGCAATCGAGCCTGGAGAGAATCTCAGGCCTAATGAAGATGCTCCCCCGATCAAACGATTCGCGGCGTTGACAAAGGTGCAATATGAACGCTTCAAGCAATGGAAAGATGGCAATTTCGACGCTAAAATCCCATTGTGGCGTAAATACAACCGGTTTGAAGCAGTTCCTGCGGAATACCAGCCCATGTTCTTAACGCGTGCTGCCCTCGAACACACGATCGGAGAGCCTCTTTATCCTGGGTTGGAGATGTACTGGCTTGCGAGGCTACCGGAGGTATATATCCTTAACCAGTTTTCGCGGGACAATGATCCTCCTTTCCGCATTAACCACGACAAATATCCGCCCGGTCACCTAGGTCGTGGTCTCAGTTTGCCATGGCAGAGTGATTTCGACCTATGCAACACTCACTGGTATGTTCTGGTAGCCGTCGTATCTTCATCTTCATCAAACCTGTTCCACAGGTGGCCATCTGGCAGGCCTGATGACGTTATCAACATTAAGTTTGTGACGGAACAAGTATCGACCAAGGTTATTACAGAAAAGGAATTCATCGAGTCCATTGCTCCTAAGCGGAAGAAATGGACCCGAGGCCTGCGTGAATCTCCAGATTGTAAGTTTCACTTCGTTGCGGTGTGTCCAGAATCTGATTAACTGCCTAGACCCATCCGAGTACTATCCCGGAAGCACGGACATGGTTCGCCACTGGCAAAAGCTCGGATTTGTTGCGAAAGACCCTAGGTTTATCATCGGCGATTCAAAGTTGCCTATGTGGGTGGAGAATGAGCGGATGCACATTCCCGAAGAGACTGTAAGGCGTAACGAATTTGTTTTGTAAGCTGAAGGGATGCGCGGCGTTTATCCCTTTCCACCTAATTCTGTTACGGTGGAGAGTTGAATATTAATGTACCAACGTAGTCTGTTCTCTTTCTGTATTCGAGATCATTGCACTTTGAATGCCATCCTAGCCCTCTGTGTGTCTATGTTGTGGAACAGTCCCAAAGTTTCTCAATTGAATTGGCTTCCATGATAGGTAAGAAATCGAACTCACTTGCAATACTTGGAAGTCGCGATGCAACGCAACGTCGCACTTGAACGTCTGATTATCCTTCACTTCTTGTGGTACTCAGCAATGTCATGTAGATGTAAATCTGCAGGCACTAGCGTGAGTCCAAAGGGATGCAATGCATCGGCCTGTTTCATCCAGTGTCTCCGCACCATTACGGTTCTTTCGGTGCGCGACTGCCTGTTGGTTGGACAAAGCTGAGCGCACCTTGACGGGAGGCGAGCAGGTTCCAGTGGCGTAGTATACAGAGCTCATGTCTGCAATACAACTTGCTCAATGAGAACAACAAATATCCCCCACAGAGAGGCCAGTCACTGGTCTATTAGGAGTAGTACTGAGGTAGTGAGCACAGCCACTTGGGAAGCACAGTACTTCAAGCCTCCTTATAATCCTCTTCATCATCACCACCAGTCATCCGAGGGTTTACTATTTTACGCCACCCTCCACTTCGCATCCGATATGCCTTCGAAAGGTTGGCTTAACCTCGAGTCTGCGGGGAACTTGGTCCCGGAGAACCAGTTCTTCGAGGGTGACTCTGCGTTCAAATTCCTCGGCCTCACTCGTACCCAACGGCTATATGGCTTCATCGGCTGGTGGGTAGTTGACTCACTGCATGTCTTTTGGACGCCTGATGGTTACAATGCTTCCTTCTGCCGGCGAATCCTCGTTCTATGCACCGCAGCCTCATTATCGGATTCGCACTAAGTATACTAGGTAGTATACTCTTATTCCTGGGCCAGTTGGGCAGCTTTGCAGGTGGGAACGTTTCACGTATGACAACAAGGTTGCCCATCCTTTTTTGCAGTGCTGTACACTATCGGTGTCCTCGTGTCCCTTGCTGGTACAGGGTTTCTGATTGGGGTATGCTACTCTACATTTCCAGTGCTGTCAGTGGCTCAGTTATCATTTGATGCAGTTCGCCACTCAGATTAAGATGGTATTGTCTACCCCTCCTATTGGACATTGACACGCATTAACTACGCTGTGAAGATGTTCAAACCTATACGTTTGTTGGCCACGCTTGTGTTCTTGGGTTCCATAGGGTTGGTCTTTGTTGGTGCATTTGTGCTTCGGAACGAGGTACGTCAGTCATCGCTTCTCCCAGATGTCGATCGTTGACTCCTGCAGATTCTCTGCATTGGTAAGCACCTAAGACAGAGGTCCTCTTTGCAATGCCTCAACTCAGCCGCAGTGTTTGTGATCATCGAGTACCTTGCCTATACCTGGTATTCGTTGTCATACATCCCCTACGCTCGCTCGGCGGTGCTCAAGCTAGTAGGGTTGAACTAACGCGTTTGATGTATATTGCAGAATCATGACAATTTACGGTTTTTGCTTCACAGTCGTCTACGATGTATTAATCAGGTCGCAGGGCGGGTAGACCAATACACATCTTTCACGATAGCCCCGTTCTTGCGAGATCTTTTTCGACTATGCTATGATCCTAAGGTCGGGGGCATCTTGGAAAAAAAAGGATATTTTTGATATTCTTGGCACCACTACTTATGCTCCCCCCAATTACTCACCCCCTGAAGTTGTTCTTCATTTCTCGGAGCTTTGTAACGATAGCTGCGTCATCTCCCGTTAATCCAGTCGCTTTCCTGATGGATAGGGACGCGATTGTTCAGGGACTGCATTCTACGCAAAATGAGAACGTACTTGATATCCTCACTTTGGGGACGCATGAATACGTTCCATAGCTTCTCGTCACCGATAGTCGTCTTGCCAGTGGTGATCTTGTTCTCATCGACGAAACGAATGAGACGTGTGACATCAGGATTCCTGGGCTCCGCGCTTTTCGCAAAAACAGCGTTCTTGGCGGTGTATTCGTGCCCGACGTATGTGATGGTCTCATCTGGCAGTGTACCCAGATACGAGAGCGCAGCATGCATCTCCTCGCCGGTGCCCTCGAAGAAATTGCCGCATCCCCCTGGTGTAGTTGTCAGGCTGGAGATAGAGCGGTAAATCATTGGTAGCGATTACCTATGAAGAGGGTGTCACCGGTAAAGACACCGCCAGGTTGAAATTGTTTCGCAGTGTCGGTGACATAGTAGGAGATAGAATCTTGGGTGTGGCAGGGTGTTACCAGACACCTGCGCAAGGACGGTCACACTAGGGAGCATGTACTCTTGTAGGATAACCCACCTGACCCGGATGTTCTCCCCGACGACGAATTCGTCCTTGTCCTTGACGAGATGTGTTAGTTTGGGGATCTTATTACTGCCTCCGTAGATGGGTGCACTGGGATACTTTGCATTCTACATATCAAGGGAAATGACCATTTCATCACTCCCAGTGAGACCGCAATTGCTTACGAACACCTATGCGTGGACGTCAGGACGGGCCCGCGTTCGAAGAGTCGCCGCAGACTTACCTCATTCCCTCCACTGTGGTCGAAGTGATGGTGTGTTGTGATGGCGGCAACGATGGAGACCCCTAGCTCATCTGCTGCGGCCTGTATCCTTGGCACGTCATACGGGTCGACAGCAGCTGCCTTGTTGGAGGGCTCGTCGACGAGCAGGTATGCATAGTTGTCCTCGCGAACGGGTACGGGTACGACCTTCATTCTGCTGGACGCTGTCGCCGTGAAACTGCGGCGCGTATGATGGAGGGCGAGCAGCCTATGACGCATATATCCTGGATCTGCACAGGAACTCCACCATAGGCGCAAACGACTTCCAGTTGGCAGCCGCATCAGCACTGCAAAGTTGATGGAAACCTCGCGTCGAGGCTGATATCACGAAACTTGCAAGTTCGAGTAAGTGTGGTGTCTTGATAGAACACCACTTGATGCCCATCACATCCCATGCATCATGGTTAACTGAGGTGCAGTAGTCGCCCGACGAGGCACTGCTCCCTTGTCACCCTTAATGCTCTCACAGGTCCTTGCTTTTCTCCTTCCCTCCATTCCGACCAGACACCCATATAGTGTCCTCGGTGAGTTATCCCTCCGTACCAGTACGCCTGACCTTCACCTTGACCCTCCCTTGCCGCACAGCGTAGGCTCATGGTCTGACACCCCGACCCTTTCTGAACGACTGGACCTTGGTTTCATCATGTCTAGTCATTGCCCGTTTCCCCACTGCACTCAGACTACTTATCCACCGTCCAGTACACCTGCTTCCACCACGCCAACTACCGATACGACGACAAGCTTGCTTGCTTCCGCTACGCCAACCACCGATACGCCAACCACCCCGTCGACAGCGTCGCCGCAGAATCAGGCTCAAGCTCCAACGTCCTCAACCGGTTCCTCTTCCTCCTCTTCCTCCTCCCACTCTGGTGCGATCATCGGAGGCGTAATCGGGGGTGTGGGATTCATCGCATGTATCGCCTTCGGCCTTTTGCTGTACATCCGCCGTCGTCGGCGCAAGCGCATCGCGCCATCATCCGAGTTCATCAATTCTCTCAAGACAGGCACCGCGCCAATTTTCAGGCTTGAACCTACCACTCCCCGAGATAATGAAAAATCTGGGCTTTCGCATTATCTCCCTACCCCTCCATCCCCTCCACCTCCGTTCACGCAAACCACTTATTATTCCAGCCCAGCGATGAGCAGTGTGGAGTTCCCCGATTCAACGTGGTCACCAAATCCATCAACATCTCCAAAGCCTCTCGAGCCAAACCGTTATTCGGCACAGCCAGCAGTTGGAGCGGCAGAAACAGCTCACTCGCTTGACAATCACGTCCAGAACAATCATGATCCAAGCAGTGAGCAGTGGGATGGAGACCCCATCATCGAAGTGCCTACCATAATACCTCGTTTGCGGAGTCGCCGGCCAGAGAGTGTACCCGCATCTGCCCCTCGGCCCAGTGCCTCCCAGCGACGGTCGCACCATCAGCCACAGAATTCATATCCTGGCGTTTCACACTTGGCTGTGTCACAGATGTCCGACTTCGAGCCCGATGGTCGAGATGCATCTGTACAGCGTGCGATGTCTTTACGTCCTTTGCGCCGCGAGGACCACCACTGGGAAGGACATGAGTAATGCCAGTGAGGAGCCGTGCCGAGTGATATGGTACTGGTCCCCGGAGTATTGCCTTCTTACATATCCTGCCGCATGCGTTCATATTTATTGGAGAATTGCCGAAGGAGATGTATGGATGCTGCGGTGTACTACTACAAATACAGTATTGTCCGATGCTCTCTGCTTATGTAAGATCGGTTATTTCTCCAAAGTACACTGCCGTCGTGTAACAAATCGTACAGTCAGACATGCTCGACCATTGCTCGATATCACATAAAGGTACACCTTATTACGACGAGGACCAGCAATTCTGACGCTTTCCTAGGTGGGGTTGTCCTCTGGTCTCATTCATTTACCCCGGAGGCCTCCCATATAGCCTCGACCGCAGCCTCGCCAGTCAACTCGCTCATCCGTGAAGCATTGATCGAAGGTCGAACAGCCGAACAGAAATACGAAAAGGATGGATATGCAGTAAAGTGGACGTTCGTAAACGACCTCGAGTTGATCTTTGTGGTACAGTCGTCATACTTGCTATTACTGACCTACACTGAGTTCTAGCTTGCGTAGGTTGCGTGGCAGCGCATTCTCCAGCTCACATACGTCGATGACCTCCTGACAGCGATGAAAGCCCTCTTTATCAAGCTCTTCGAACCGTTCTTGACCGCATTCGTTGCCTCGCTGCATGCCATGAGCAAAGGGAAACCAGGCACTTCAAAATCATCATGGACTTTTACCGAGGCATTCCAAGGTTGGGACAAGCTGTTTTCTGATTTGCTCAAAAGCTTCGAGGACAAGGCTGCTCAGGTGCCGTTTTGATGGCGTTTTAGGGAGGCTGTGTGAATTCATTGTTTGTAGGAACGGAAGTCGAGGCTCAGACCATTCGCTAGAGCTGATCAGGCTGAACAAACACTCTCAGATGATAGTAGCACCGGTACGTTGCACTGTCGCCATTCTGATTTCTTGATTCAGCATAATGCGTAGTTCCGACGGAGTCTCCGGAAGCACCGCAAGACGAACAACAAATAGCGAGAAATGTCCAAGCGTTGAAGAACAGGCTGCGTGGACGGGGCGGCAGGCGTGGGGGACGAGGAATGTCACGCGGAGAGTCTGGGCGTGACAGCGGTCCCAACTCAGAGTCAGTCTGCTCATCTTGCTCCCCTTGTAGACCCTAATACATCCACCCCAGCAACGAGTCTAATAAGCGCAAAACCAAGGTCAAGACACAACGAAAATGGGGTGACGAGACTCCCAGCGAGTCTGACATGGCATCTCTCGATTTTAGCGTCGACAAGGCTGAATCTGGCGCGGACGGGCGTCCACTGCATGATCCGAAGAGCCTCGTTGATGCAACGTCTTTGGGTACTCGGAACAGGGATGGTCTATACGAAGTGAAAGATTGGGATTTTACCAGCGCGGGGGAGGCGGCGGATAGTGTCATTGCCCGTGCTTTAAGCACAGGGACAGCCCGCCAAAGCACGAGCTCTCTCGGTGCACTTGGTTCTATCTTTGCCCGCTTGACGGGATCCAAGGTATTGACGGACCAGGATTTGAAGCCGGTGCTCGAGGGAATGAAGCAACATCTCATGAAGAAGAATGTTGCGATGGAGATTGCTGACAAGATTTGCGAGGGTGTTGGTGAAAGTCTTCTGGGGAAGAAAGTCGGGGGGTTCCAGAGTAAGTCACTTTGTCGGCAATTTTGTCCCATTCTCATAGGGACTATTAGCAACCAACAACGCCGTTCGCACGGCGCTCTCCGCTTCCTTAACGAGGATCCTTACTCCAAAGACGTCAACTGACTTGTTGTTGTCAATTCGAACCAAGTTGTCCTCCCCCCTTCCCTCTTCGCAACAGAGGGTACCGTATGCCATCACCTTCGTGGGCGTGAATGGTGTAGGGAAGAGCACCAATTTATCCAAAGTCTGCTTTTGGTTGATCCAGAACAACCTTCGGGTTCTTATTGCTGCATGCGACACTTTCCGGTGAGTACAGTTTGACCATACCGCCTTGTCATACCGAATGTGTGAATAGGAGCGGAGCGGTTGAGCAGCTGCGCGTACACGTACGTAACCTGAGTACGCTGGGGGTTGATGGGGCGATGGACAGCAAGGGCCGCGTCGAGCTCTTCGAGAAAGGATATGGCAAGGATGCTGCTGCCATCGCAAAGGATGCTATTAATTACGGTGACGTGTTTCCTGCGGCACCCAAGTCAATTCACTGATGTTGTTGTGTCATTTAGCCAAAGAAAATGGTTTCGACGTAGTTCTTATTGACACCGCAGGTCGTATGCAGGACAACGAGGTGGGTGGCCCATACCCATCTTGTGGCAGCTAACCTCCTTGACTCTCACAGCCTTTGATGAGAGCATTGGCAAAGGTCCGTTTACACATCCTTGCTGGCGTCTGTACTTACTTCCAGACAGCTTGTAGCAATGAACAATCCTGACAAGGTCATCTTCGTGGGGGAGGCACTAGTCGGTAATGAAGCTGTCGACCAACTCACTAAATTTGACCGCGCCCTACGTGATTTCTCGTCCGCTTCGATGGGCAAAAGCCGCGGTATCGATGGTATGCTCGTGACAAAATGGGATACTGTAGATGACAAGGCATGTCTCTGGTTCCGTCTACGTCAGAGCATGAGACTGAATTCTTCCCTGAAGGTTGGAGCCGCACTTTCCATGACATATGTAACCGGTCAGCCGATCATTTTTGTCGGCTGTGGACAGGTTCGCTCCCTTTCTTTTTGTGTTTATTGGCTCGCCCACTGACTCTTGGTTCCTCCAAGACATACACGGACTTGAGGCAGTTAAGGGTGGACAACGTGGTACAAGCTATGCTAAGTGACTAGGTTATCGTTGTTTTTGTTTTCGGATCTTGCAAATTCAAATCATGCGCTACTTGTTCAGCTCCACTGATGGGCCGCCAATGGACTTGCTTCTGTTGGAGCCTGCAGTGCGCGTTAGCATTTGCCTGGACATCATTTTAAGCGCAAGTCAGATAAGTTTATTCCTTATCTGGGCTCCTTTGTTTGTATCCTCAGGATACGCAACCTGTCTTGCCCGGATGCATATTGCAAGTGTCAGTCATTGATCTCGGCAGGAGTACTTCATTATTGTCCGCTCTTTTCACTGGTTCACATACCCTGTGTGGGGAAGATGATAATGCCATTTCAATTTACAAGGTACCGCTGATGACCTTTGAACCCCGAGCACGAGACAACCAGATGACCATGGCCCTTGATCTGAGTGGGTTCACTGGACAAATACACGAACGAATTCCGATAGTGGACGTGCCTATTGGCAACACAACTAGCCTCCTCTGAACTGGATAATTGACACGTAGCGCACTCCACTTCCAAGGCAGGTATTCCAAGGCAGGCTAGTTCAGTATTGACATTGACAGGTATGAATGACCATGTGATGGATACATTATAGGCCTGTTTGCGGCAAGGTAGTATGATGTATGTGGCGCTGAAGCGCTGACCCCACACAGGCTGTTCCAATTCTAATTGCAATGCGGTATGCGATTTTGTGACTAGCCCTGCGTCTCATGCTGTCGTCTAGCACCAATGATTCTTCAAGCCCGCTTGGGTCAACGCTGAGCCCAATTAGAAAAAGCGACACTGAGAAGCTATCTGGTCAATCTGGTGCCAAAGGGTGATTTAGGGGACTCGCGCAGTTGATACTAAAAGTCCACGACTGCTCCCACTGATCGTTAACCAGTACCCACCGCACATTTGCCAAAATGGAGCAAGGCGAGAAGGGCCGGCAAGTTTTCATGTTTAAAGGGCAAGGTAAGTAGGGCACGAACGATAAAAAGTACACAGAACACCACTGGCCCCTCCAGAGCGATGTTTAGTACCAGTCATTATGTAAGTTGACCAAAACACACGAGTAGTGCATCTACTGGAAAGCCGGAATTGTCGTAAGCCTGTTGACAGAGACGAACATGCTGAACACTGTATATTTATTCCAATCACGCTCGAGGAAACGGCCAGCAGTAGGTATATTCTAGATCAGAGCTAATCATTGTCACAGCCACGGACCTATGTCATCCTGGTTTTCATTTTCGTCTGGCAGTAGGACTAAATAAGTCACTAAACCAGACGAAAGTAAGGGTGGGTGAGTCTTGTGCCATCTGAAAAGCGTCGTTGCACGGCACGCAGCAACAGACATACGCTGCAGCAATAAAACACTTCCGGACTTGTCGAGAACATTATGATCGACGTCGTTGACCTCGCTTTCTGTCCTCAGTGATGACACTACCCGAAATCTCTGAGGAGTTCTTTGTGTGGTTCCCACTGCATATGATGTAATATCATGAGCATATCATATTGTGAAGGCTCTAGCGGATTGTGGTTCGAACGCTTTCCCTGGCTGCGTCTATGCCGAGTCTAATGGGTCTCTTGAATTATTATGGCCATTAATATTCGGCTCACGCAAGCCAAGAAGCCAATTCAATTGAGAAGAAGGGGTCACAGCATAGGACATACAAAGGGCTAGGATGGCATTGAGTAAATGATAGTTAGTACATTATGCAACTGTCCAACGTCACAGAATTATGTGGAAAAAGATAGACGCCGCACATATCCTGTCAGCTTACAAAACAAATTCGTTACGCCTTACAGTCTCTTCGGGAATGTGCATCCGCTCATTCTCCACCCACATAGGCAACCTTGAATCGCCGATGATAAACCTAGGGTCTTTCGCAACAAATCCGAGCTTTTGCCAGTGGCGAACCATGTCCGTGCTTCCGGGATAGTACTCGGATGGGTCTGGACAATTAATCAGATCCTGGACACACCGCAACGAAGTGAAACTTACAATCTGGAGTTTCACGCAGGCCTCGGGTCCACTTCTTCCGCTTAGGAGCAATGGACTCGATGAATTCCTTTTCTGTAATAACCCTGGTCGATACTTGCTCCGTCACAAACTTAATATTAATAACGTCATCAGGCCTGCCAGATGGCCACCTGTGGAACAAGTTTGATGAAGATGAAGATACAACGGCTACCAGAACATACCAGTGAGTGTTGCATTGGTCAAAATCACTCTGCCACGGCAAACTGAGACCACGACCTAGGTGACCGCACGGATATTTGTCGTGGTTAATGCGGAAAGGAGGATCATCGTCCGGCGAAGATTGGTCAGGGAGATATAACTCTGGTAGCCTCGCAAGCCAGTACATCTCCAATCCAGGATAAAGAGGCTCTCCGATCGTGTGTTCGAGGGCAGCACGCGTTAATAACCTGGGCTGGTATTGCACAGGAACTGCTTCAAAACTGTTGTATTTACGCCACGGTGGGATTGTAACGGCGAAGTTTCCATCTTTCCATGCCTTGAAGCGTTCATATTGCACCTTTGTCAATGCCGCGAACCGTTTGATCGGGGGAGCATCTTCATTAGGCCTTAGATTCTCTCCAGGCTCAATTGCATCACCACTGGATCCCCACATCAGTTTCAGAACGACAGGACATTCACAGCACCTACTTATTACCAGAGAGCCGAGGCATAAATATCGTGTTGGCTTGGCCCGGATCTTCGTAGTCCGGGAGTCTCAGACGATTGAATACATGCTCGCGGAGTAGCCGACTTTCCTCTCCTTTAGACTTGAGCTGATCTTCCATTGTCAAGAAATTCCCTTTCCCAGCCACTCCTATTTTTTTTCGCAATGTATCATAATGTTACCACTCACATGGGGTGTACGTACCGTGTCCCTCGTATGCATCCTTGTTGACCCAAGATAACACGTAAGTGGACCGCAGGACCGGCCATATGTCGATATAGAAGTCCGTATCAAGGTGATCTTTCCATTTGCTATATATGTTCTCTAGAAGGTCAAACAGAGTGGTAGGTGCATTGATGCCCCAAGCGAACTTCGGAGGTGCACTGAGTACAGTGGATCTGTTCTTAGCGGAGAAACTTTTTAAATGCGTCAGAGATGGATACAGTTGATGGGGAGTTGCTCACATCTTCCGGGGGTTCACGATCCGCACGACCACATGAACCCACCCGTCACACGTGTCGTCGACCCAGTCTATACTGTCGAACTCGGAAGTAATATCAGGTTGGAAGTGAGGAGTTCCATGTTTTCTGACGCAGCGCGAATAACCAGCACCTCCGATGAAAATGAGACGTCCCTTATCGTCCGTGCGCAGTTGCCCAAGGTGAACTTCCGTGGGGTCCGTTTGGGACCCATAGAAATCTCCCGTAAGGTCAATTGGCGAAGCTGGCTGGTCCGACCCCTTTCCATTTGATATTATCTTCCTCTCGCCATCAACTTGTAACATTGTTCGCTCTTCTGGGAGCTACAAAATAGATTCAGTTCATACCCTTCGGAGATGAGATGATTATGTACCATACCACCTTGGACATCTGGATTTCTCAAACCTTCTCTGTTTTTATACTGGCCTAACCAGGTTTCAGATACAGGTATATGCGTAAAAAGAACATACCATGGAACTCGTAGTATGAAGCCTTATGGTTGGCGACATGGACAGTCCAATCGAGTTGATAGGGAGAATCCCTTCCCGACGTAATTTCCCCGAGATTAGTGCCACTCTCATTGTATGCGTAGACACGAAAACGGACGGCCTGTGAGGATAGCCGAGTAGGGAGTTGGAACTGAATGTACTCAAGAACGGGGTTGAATTGGCTCACCTGACGCTTGATGCGATTGTTATCGTCTCTGAAACGTCCGTTCAGACTATCAGGCATATTCTCCGTCCCAGGAAGGTCGGACGGGAGGAACCATTGTATCTCGCCGTCTGGCTTTCCGGTGTCGAGGTTGAACCCAGAGTCTCCAAGGCGAGCAACGCCTATGGGAGGAAATATCTGTATGTAGCTTATTTCGGGATAATGGACAGTCATTGCGACGATGTTAAAGCGCTTCAGAGGCAAACTCCAAGGTCAAGGAAGACGGAATGCTGAATGAAGGGACTTTGCCGCGGATACTTATACATTCCTCGATTGCTTGTTGGATATCTCCGAGTCAGGACGTCAACAATTCGGCCCAGTTAAGGGGAAGATGACCCGCCATCTAGTATGCTGCCTCGAGGTACATGACTTGTCCGCTTTTTTGTTATCACCCGCGGCTGGAACAGGTGTGCCAACGTGGGTGACATGGATAAGACATCTTGCCCTGTTTATGGAGTTTGGCCGATCAAGCAGAGGTCAAAGACTGGCGGGAAACCGGGATTCCGTGATCAGAACATATCTTCACTGACCAGAATAATAGCGCCGTCGTGTCGGAGCTGCTTGCATGAAACCTAAATTCGTGGATGACGAAAAAAGGCGAAGAATGTGAGGCGCTAGCTAGGAGCTCCTGTTTAGTAACTTATCTATATCCATTCCGCTGTTCTCGTGTGTCGTATCCGATGATCATATCTGGACCATTCCAATCGTTATCTCCAGGGAACAGTGATTACTCCAAACCTCACCCCAACGATTCGAATGATCCATTTCGAACGTCCAGGTACGGTATCGGACACCACACAGTGGCGAAACGGTATCAGTCAACCATTTATTCTGTAACGTCGTGGTCTGCCCAATGTTTCATTTACACTCATAGTAAGGCAACTAGTTATTTTCGCTCAACATCGGTGATGCCCTCGTGGATCACCTTGATGCTGCGCATTATTTTGTCTCGGACAGTGGAATTCCCGAACTTCGGGTCAGCTCATCGTACAGAAAGCGATTATGATTTATACCATGTAGGTTCCTTCTCTTTGCAGGCTTCCGATGTTCAGTCATTCTTTGCCCACGTTTGATTATTTTACTGTCAGTACACCCGAAACGGGGCTTAAAGTTACTGTGCGTTAGGTCATGGAGCTCGCTATTGTCCCTCTTTGCTGAGTGGACTCTTCCTACAGTAAATACGTGCCAGTTTTTTCATACTTCGCAGTTTCTTTGCTTTCAGCGCTCAGTACGGAAGCAATGCTCATTATATGTAGCTTTCCAGGTCAGAACATGCCTCTCACTGGAGCTTACCGGACGCTCTAGCAACAGCATTACTTAGGGGTTGCGCCGCTGTGCGCTACCGCAAGGGAATTCCATCATTCCTGATGCCCGACGATAGAATCATTCATATTTCGATCTCAGGTACGCGCCAATCTGCCGTATCTGTCCAAGGGTCGAGGACCAATATTCAGCCAAGTAAAGTTTGCCGGAGCCAAAGAGCTCGGAAGAGCATCCGTCGCCTTATCATTACATCGTCCCGACTCTGTGGTATCCAATTTTGCAGATATTCGTTGGAACCAAAAAATGAGAGATAACGTCTTAATCCCAAATGTGGTCCTTGTGGGCACATTCTCTCATCACATAAGACCAAGCCTTCGGGGTGACACCCTCTACAAAGCCTTCTCCTATTTTCCATGGTGCATACGCCAGCTGAACGAGCCAAGTTCAAGAAGGATATCACGATATTACTCCGTGATGCTGTCCATGTCGAACTCTCCACTATTCCAGTGGGTCATTTTTCCGTTTAGTTTATGGATTATCCTGCTAACTGCGTGACTCAGTTATACCTTTACTCCCTTTGTAGTATCATAGGTGTCCGTAGCAAGAACCCTGACCCAGACGTAATGGACGGTCTCCGGGCAAAAGCCAAGATTGCAGGTGATTGATATCCGAGCCAGTCGATGTAGTTTTAACAGCTGCATATAGTTGTGGTCCGTCAGGAGATGTTACATATGGCGCTTGCAGGGAACATCTTGACGTCGATCGATTCGGGACCCCGCCTTTATCTCAAGTCAGCTATACCAACATACGGTGAAGACGAGACCATCCTTCATTCAAAGATCCCAATGAAGCTTGAGCCTTGTAAGAAAGACAACCTTGAATGTTTCTTGAGGGTAACTTGATTTTTACTTTCTCATACGCTCCTCATGACCCTGACCCTTGGTGTGCCTCAGATCGAAGCGCCCTACATGGAACCTCCAAATCTTTCTGCGGAGGATGAATCCGTCAACGTAGGAAAATCTGAACAAGCATCCCGCCTACCACTACAATATCACACTGAGCAACTGCCCGATTTCAATAGTATTGGGGAGTTTTATACCACACTCGAACGAAGTATGTAATATCTGCGCGTGAAACTGAATTTTATTCATATTATTTCAGTGATCTTGGATTGCGGCAGCTACATTGATTTCATCAATGAAGGTCTTCAATATTCCTCGCAGGAATTCTTTGGTGATCTGATGATCCAAGTTGTTGACGATGAAACTGCTCACGATGCAATCAAGACAATAATTGACCAGGGGGAGGGTAGCGTGGGCGTCGAAGATGCGCACTACCAGATGTTCCTAGAGCTCTACCAGAAACGAACCGACTGGGATTGCTACCCTGTCCCTTCCTCACCCCATGCCGAGGATTTCAAGAAGACGCCATTCGTGTATCAGGTATGGTATTCGGCATCGCTATGCGTTCTGCTAATCGCAATTTTTTTTCACTAGCTGGCGCTTGCTTCGAACGCTACTTACTGCTATCTCTTGGTTACACTCGAGAAGACTTGGCAAGTTGCAGCCCCCGTCCACCGTCGCGCTCTTATTACGAACACGCATGCGATCATGGTCGATGTCCTAAAGCCCGTTGCTGACATCATGGTTCAGCAACCGTATGAGCCTCTCCGCCGTACCAGTCCCACTCCGACTGGTGCCCCTCCATTCGAGTTCTATCCGACTTCTCAGGGTGACGATCCTAAAGACATCGACAAAGCTGCTAGAGAGCTGCATGCGGCAATCATTACGCACTTGAAGGAGGCTATCAAGAAAGCTAGTACTGATATACAACGATCGAAGGAAAATGCGCTGAAATCTATTATTTTCTCCGCGGAACGCATCCCATGGCCCAAGAGTAGCTAGGCGAACCTAGTGTAACTGTAAGTTTTACATACTTTTTCATGTACTACTAGTAGCAGTTTTTTGTTTCACGGCACTTATACACTTATATCCCGAAATCCCTTATACGTGCGTGTCGGTGTTGTACCTCAGGGACCTGCAAGGTCACCTTTCGTCTCAGCTCTCAACTCGTCGCCCGGCCGCTCCTCTGACACAAAACCAGCGCTTTCATTTCGGTATCAAACAGATGGCTTTGCAATGTCTGTTATGCTTGAGCCAGCGTAATCGGAATATTGTATGACTCTTGTGACGAGGTATTTGTTGGTAAGTCGAGTAGAGAGCGAAATCAACAATGATTTGAGGACATCGTTACTGGGAAGTGACAGTACCCGTGACGTCCGTCAGATAGCAGACCATGCGATAATTCATTTAAGATATTCTGTGCTGCCTTGTGGTGACGTCCGTCATTAAAGCAAGCGGGTCAATGTCAGAACAGATGTTTCCTTCGCAGCAGAAGTCGTTGGAGTCTGTAAAGTGACCATAGTCCCCCAGCTGTGCTCGTAAGGCTCAAGCACTATATGAAGGGCGCGACGACGACAAGCAACAAAGAAAGCAGAGACTGATCCTTTTGATACCATCGGGTGCATCCGAGAAATTACTGGGCACCCCGTCTATTTCGTAGGTACCGGGCTTCCTTTGCTGATCGAGTATCATGAGGCCCCGCCAGTCACAGCCGGGATCGTCTGTTTCCTGAATAATAGTGGTATCAGTGTCAACGAGACGTGCAAAATGACTACCCACGTTAACATCGAAGACTGTCCATTCACCCGATATGTCGCCGAAACAGGGATAGTGAAATACCTTGAGCATGAGCTCTTCCACATGACGGACGAAATCTGAATGATCCTGCTTGTTCGAGGGAGACGGGTCTGCATAATGCAGACCTGTTCAGCCCCAGAACGCGCCTTATTCGTGTGCTGTGCCTATTCTGGCATTCCGACCAGCATTCCAATGTATTTATGCTCGGTACCTGGAGGTCGCGGAACCATGTTATATTCATCAGAAACGATATGGATCTGGTCCTTGCCAAAAGATTGTCCAAGGCCCACTACAAGGCGATGGTTAGTTACACAATCAGAATAGACTTTGATGCAAAGGGGATCGGTGCTAGTCCTATGCATTGCTTTGGGTACGTGTCGCAGAAAGTGAAACCATTCTCTGCGCTATCGTCAATTTCGAATGTGGTGTTGCGATGCGGCGGGTCTTGATATCTGAGATAGATTTGGCGCAATTGTAGAGGTGCTTCTGGAGAAAGTGTTCCAACTTCCAAATGACCACCTATAGTCATTGGATTCCCACAAAGCCAATTTGATGGTCACTGGTCGACCCCATGGATCACGCCGGCATGGCGGCCAGGCTTGGAAGAGGTGCGAGAGTCGCGATGGGGACGGAGGAACATCCAAATTTGGATGCCGCGATTCGTGATCGGGAGTCCAGCTCGATCTCCTCTTTGAGAGATTGGACGAACCCATCAGCTCCATTCTACCACAAAACCGGAAGTTTCTCGGGTCATCCGCAAGGATACTGTGCACACCACGCAAAAATGCTTTGGTCATTCGATGCGCGGATGATCTCTAGCTGAAGACGGTGGAATGCTTTCTTCCTCCCCATACAGCATCAGCATATTCACGTCCAGCAAACCCATCAGCAAATAAGCTCGGTCCTCCACTCGCGTCGTCGTCCGGTCGCCCGCGACATGATTTGAGCAACACACGGATGATTTCCGTCAAGTCCATGTATCAATATATGCTTCGGAATTCCAGGAATATTGCATAAGGTACGTGCAAGCGTCCTCAGCTGGTCATCTATGCTGCATGCATTGCCAAGGAACTTAACGTTGCTTGGGGCTATCAACTCTTGTAACGCCCACTCACGCGAGAACCACTCCTGCCAGCCATTGGAGCCAAGTAATCTTTCTCGGTGGGAAACCATGGATCGAGGACGTCGTGGAGGTACGCATTGTACCACCGGTACATAGAATTGATGACCTCCGATAGCTCTGCGCTGCTTCGCTTGTTGATACAGCAAGTGTCGACCCACGGCCACTTGTATCCGTCCTTCTGGGCTTGGCACCTGCAGTGGAGGATATTTTGATAGCCATCACGCTGGCGAATTTCCTCTCTCTCCTCCATGGCCATCTTCGCGAGCCCAACCATCTCGTCATAGTCCACTTCTCGCCCGATCCACCGATGAGACAGGATCGCATACTCTCTTTCTTCGTCGTCGTCATCACAGGAGTCGAGGGCGTTCCACTCGCTTTTCCACTCTAATCAAACTCCCTCCCAAGAAAAGCTTTTACGATGATCAGGTGCATGCTGGACAAGTGTGCATCAGTCTCGATGGGATCATCATCTGTGAATGGTACCCATACCTCCTCTAACAGGATTGAAAGATTGTTGGATCGGAACGGTAGACGTGCAGTTTGGTTCTCTTCACTCAATTGACGTCTTATATACGTGAGTACGGCAGATAAATGGTGGCACAACAACAACGCTCACAGCGGCACTCTTTTACTGTCGACTCATCGAACACGATTGATGGTGGTGGTAAAGGCACAGAATAACACGTATTGTTTCTAGCCGAAAAGCTTTGCCATAGCACAGCGAGCAATTGAACGCCCTATGACATATGGGCATCAATGGTACTGCATAGAATATAACACGCGCTTCACATCCACCGACTCAACCTCATCAATTCCTCAGCCTCAGCTCTCAAATCGTTATCTGCCCACCCCGCGGGCCCGGAGAGGCAGACACAGCCACAAATCACCAACAATTATCTTTGTAAGATCCACTCCTCATACTACTAGGTATTCCTAAGCGCTTCGTCTGAGGGTGATGCATGTGACGATAAGTATGATAGTTTCTCCGTATGAACAACATGAGACGTGTAGGTGTGACAATGCTCCGGCTAAGAAATTTGCCAACAGGTACCGCACCTATGCGCTGTTAATTTGCCTTGACGACCTGTTCCAACTCCGAACCAGACCGTACATATAGTGACATGTGAGGTTTTGAAGCTTACCACCTAGTTACCACCATGCTGGTAGCACCTGTCGTAAAAACCGTCGCGTTAGCGCTAACCGTAGCGGTAGCAGACCGCGCTTTGATACCTCCTCATGTCCCCGAGGCCAAGGAACGCTACAATCCCTCAAGATTAGGAAAGATGGGGCTGGAGCTGCTGCTCGGAGGGCATCGGGTATGATACACCAGTTGGAACCCAACACTTCGTATCATTGACCGCCCGAATATTCCTGCTAGGTGATGTTTTGGCTATGGGGCATTGTAGAGGCTGCCGCTGCATTTTCAGCCAGCGATTTGTGTCCACATGGCATCAGACAGTTGATCTCGGCGCTACTCGCTGCCCCGACAACCGGTGCACTCTCGCCTGCCTTTGTGGCTGGTACCTGTCTGATCATCACTGGTTCGCTGTTCCGGCAGCACTGTTACCGAGTTCTCGGCCAATACTTTACCTTCGAGCTCAGCATTCGTAATGGTCACACACTTGTCACCTCAGGCCCGTACTCCGTCGTGCGACATCCAAGCTACGTTGGATGCGTCTGCATTGCTGTTGGCCAGCTTTTGTGCTGTCTTGACAGGAATTCGTGGCTGGTAGCCTCTTCTGGCCTTTTCCCAAGTGATGAAGTCGCCTTGACACGCACGCTATGGTGCCTGTGGGTCCTTGCATCCACCTCATCGAAGCTCATGTTCGTACGGATGAACAACGAGGATGCGATGCTCGAGAAAGCCTTCGGTGACGAGTGGAGGGCATGGGTGGAGAGGGTACCCTATAGACTGGTTCCGGGAGTATACTAGCTTTGTTTCTTACAGCCATTTGCACAGTGAGCGTGCCAGAGAAAGTCTTGGACTTTGCTATCTGAATTCATACTTGTACTATACAAATACACGAACGGGTTTCGATAGACAACTGACCTCTAAACTGGATAATCGACACTTGGCGCACTCCGCTTCCAAGGCGGTCATTCCAAGCCTGGCAGGCTAGTCCAGTATTGACATTGACAGCATATGAAAATATACCGCCCAAATGAAGTGAGGTTAAATTTGCTTTACATAATCAAGGCAAGATAGGAGGCACCTCGGTACGAACAAGTTCTGGGTGTGTCAATGTTTTGAGCACCTTGAGTCCACGTCCATGATGTCCAGATCCGGATATCCTCACATTTGTGTATGATTTGTGGCTAGTCTTCCTTGCTGTCGGCCATAAGCTTAAGGATTCGGACAGATGACACTGATCAGCGACATGTGTCCAATCTCGCTGGACAGGCAGGCAGGCAGGCGCGAAGCGCGTTCAATTAAACAAAAATAGTGTTATCATTGGCACGTTCGAACGGACCTGCCAACATTAATAACGGGCGAAGTGGCGACAGCGAATCACATCACCAATAAAATACGACACACTGGATGATCTTTCAACGATTGGTGTCGCAGCGGGGAGGCAAACTTCACGGTCAGAGTTTTATACCTACATCAAATAGTTCACCAAAGAACAACAGCGGAAAGGCGTTCCGAAGACGAAGTTTTCAAGGATTAGTCTGAGAACCCAGTTCGAAGAAAATGGATATGCATCATTGAGAGAGAACGTAGTACGGCCCCCATGGATCCCGGGAGATAGTAACAGGCGCTATTCGCAGGTGTAGCTCTGTCTTCATACCGTGTAGTCTACGGGTCCGTATGATCCAATACTAACCACATTAGTAACGTACCTGAGTGTTTAGTATGTATGTAAGTTCGATAAGTACTCACTTCATTGACATCTAACAGCATCTAACTTAGCGAGCGGTCGCTCCACACTCACGTTCTGGTTTCTTCCCATGCTGGTTGTGATTTATTGCACACAGATCGCGAATCATGCGGAGACGAGTGCGTAGAAAGGCACCTCAGTGAGTGCAGCGTGCATACATAGCAGGATTTGGGGGGACGTAACGGAGGGCAACTGGGAACGTGGAACGTCGACAAGCCCTATGATATGGTGACGAGATTTTCTTGGATGAGAGGCTCGATCAGGTGTGGGCGCACTTGAATGAAGGTCACCACCTATAGTAACTGTAAATCTTTGCAAGGGCACCAACCTCCGTTTGGAAGTGACTGCAGCAATGCGCTCGAGACTCCCAGACTCTGGGGTGCAGCAACTTCCAGGAACAGTGAGACTTGGAAGCCAGGTGGTATGGCTAGTAGTAGGATGTATCATTCAGCTGCAGGCAATGAACTAAGACCCGGAAATGTACCTCGGTGCGAACACTTGAAGATCTGGATGAGACCCGAGTAGGTGTGACACTGATTAGCAAAGAAATTTGCCGACAAGTTATCTAGCGTACTACTACTTCCGCTGACTTGATCCGAGGTGACCGAACCGTTATTCGCCTCTGTTTTGCCTCGACGATCTGTAATTTCAACTCCGCAGTGATATATATGATATGTTGGCGAGGTTTTGAAGCTTAACCCCTACCACCATGCTGGTGGCACCTATGGTGAAAACTGTCGCTTTAGCGTTAACCATAGCGGTAGGAAACCGCGCTATGGCACCTCCTCATGTCCCCGAGGCCAAGGAACGCTATAATTCCTCAAGATTAGGAACGATGGGGCGAGTGCTGCTGTTCGAAGGACATCGGGTATGACAAGCCGAACATTTCGTATCATTGACCGTCACGAATATTTCTGCTAGGTGATATTTTGGCTACTGGCCACTGCAGAAGCTGCTGCTGCATTTTCAGCCAGTGATTTGTGTCCACGCAGCATCAGACAGTTAATCTCGGCGCTACTCGCTGCTCCCACGGCTGGTGTACTCTCGCCTGCCTTTGTGGCTGGTATCTGTCTGATCATCACTGGTTCGCTGCTCCGGCGGTACTGTTACCGAGTTCTCGGCGAACACTTTACCTTCGAGCTCAGCATTCGTAAGAGTCACAAACTCGTCACCTCAGGCTCATACTCCGTCGTGCGACATCCCAGCTACGTTGGATGCGTATGTATTGTTGTTGGCGAGTTTTTGTGCTGTCTTGACAGGAATTCGTGGCTGGTAACCTCCTCTGGCCTTTTCCCACGTGATGAAGTCACCTTGACACGCACGCTATGGTGCCTGTGGGTCCTTGCACTCACCTCATCGAAGCTCATGTTCGTACGGATGAACAACGAGGATGCGATGCTCGAGAAAGCTTTCGGTGACGAGTGGAGGGCATGGGTGGAAAGGGTACCATATCGATTGATTCCGGGAGTTTACTAGAGATTTTACTTTTTGCATGTGTAGCGCTTAGAGCAATTGCGAGAGTCCGATGGACCGCTATATTGTGCAAATAAGGGCTGGTAAATGTCTCTGGTAGTATATCGGATAGTACACCCGCCTGTCACGCGGGAGAGCGGGGTTCGACTCCCCGCCAGAGAGACTTCTTTTTTTCACGTTTATTTTCATTGATGCTCAATACATACACATTCTAGGCAGTACTGATCAGTGCTACTGGCACCCAAAAAAATACAGTCAGTGTATCAAGCAGGATGTGCACTAAACAAGGGTGGTGTCCTATCACTGTTGCGGGGGCTGCTGTTCCTCCAACCACTTCCTGACCTCTTTCTTATTTATCATGCGCATCACCCTATGCTGTTCCTCCACTGCATGTTCGCGGTACAGTCGCATGATATGCCCGCAGACTATCCACACGTCCTCCCAAGGCGCATCGAACAGATCCCACCAGCAATTGGGGGGTGCCGATGGAAGTGAAATTCCGAGATGGCGCGTGGCGAGAAGGATGGCTGCGCTGACGATGGTCGGAACGGCATATATTGCATACACAGGGGTTTGCAGCCTGCCGTTATAGATGTCCCCGTCCACGAATTGATCAGTCCAGTGATGCATGCGACTTCCAATGTCCGAGACCACGGAAATAAGAAGAAAACTTACGCGTCGTTGAGGTATCCCCATGCCTTTGCACACGCCTCCTTGTGGTTCGTGAGCCCAAGGAGGCGCAGGTAATTGATGAGTGTGCCGTAGGGCAGCACAACGTGGACGTTGAACCCAAGACGCTTGAGGATCTGCATTTCAGCGACAACGAGCGCGTCCTTGAGGTCGTAGAACGTGTCGCTGAAATATGTCATGGGCGTATACTTGAACTTGACTTTGCCTTGTGCTTGTGATGGAGAATTCAAGGTGGACGGGAAGACCTGTGTTTGGTCGTAGATATGGCCCTGTGCAAGCATGTGGGGGAGCAAGTGTGATGATGACGGGGGTAAGGGAGAAAGGTGCGAGGCAAGTGCGTGCGTGTTTCGTTGAAGGAGAAGGTCGTACACGTTGATGAGGTCCCTCATCCGGACGGGACACTCCTCCAGCTTGGAAGCGAGGTACAACGCACCAATGCCAATGTCCTGCAAGCAACGCGCGACGGAAGAGGGATACGGATCCAGTGATTCAGAGGGAAAATGAAGAGCAAAAAGTATCGCTGACCCCAATGCTAAACTGCTTCATGGACGTGACGAACCAGAACCGGTGGAAGAGGATCTGAGCAGTTGCCACTGCGACTTGTTTCCTGTGGTTGGGTGTGAGCGAGGAGAAACCAGAGTACCAGAGAGACACACTGATTGAGCAGAATGCCAGCCTGGTGTATGAGTTTGCATCCAAATGCTCTGAGGTCTTGTTCGAGTTCCTGCGGCAGCCCATCTTCTCCAGAGGGTGTGTTCACAATTTGGCTGAATGTTGCGAGTGGGACGAGGGTCGGCGTCATCGGACAAGAAAGACAAAATCCCAAAATGGAAATCACTCTTTGACTGTTGACGCTACACTACAGCCATCGAACATTCATGCAGAGTCTTCCTCCCAAACCAGACTTCCCTGCTCGACCACCCGCACTGACCAACGATGACAGGCGTGCAAGCGGAGGTCGCTCTTCGCCCGACAGATACGTCCCACGCGATGACCGGCGAGACAGAGACCAGCGCTCGTACCGTCTGCGCGACCAGCCACGCTCACCGCGTCCAATGATGGACAGCTACATCGCAGGATCACCTCCTTCTCACCCAGATACAGGGACCCCACCACCGCCACGAGGGTCGTCCCCTCATCCGTCCCAGCGGGACAGCTGGATGACCGGATCTCCTGCTCATCACCATCGCGATCACGGACGAGACCACCGTCATTTCGAGGATCCGCGTGCGAGGGACGACCGGGAGCGCAGATCGCACTCAATGCGGGACCAGTGGAGGTCTGGCAGAGTTGACCACTGGACTCCAGACCGCGATCGAAACAGGGACAGGGAAAGAGAAACCGACCGGCGAAAGCAGGACAGTCATGATTATAGAAGAGGACCCAATTACTCGGAAAGGAGGCGACCATATGCCAAGGATGATTGGCGTGACCGCGACAAAGACAGAGACTGGGACGACAGGAGGTACGAGAGGCGACATCCCTCGCCTGCCTATCGTCGAGACTCGCGGTCCCCGCCTCCGCGTCGTGGTATGTCTACAGACCTATTTTTTCTCTTTCGTTCATCCGGTGATTTGTGGCATATGTTTTCATTGCTCTATGTAGATCACTATTCCGGACGCGGACACTCCCCAGCTGTTCGCCGTCACCCCTGTCATTCTCCCCCGCACGGCCATCGCTCACCCTCGCCGCATCATGTAAAACCCGACTCAGCTTCAGAGCACGAAACACCGCGACGCGACCACGATCGAGTGAGGGAAAGGAAAAGTATATCACCACCACCCCGACGACGGCGATACAGCCGGAGTCCCAGTCCACACCGACGATACCCGCGTCCGCGCTCGCCGTCGCCGTCGCGGGCGCGGCCATCATCTCCACGCCAAAGATCGCCGAGCCCTACCCGGTACCTGGATCGCGAGTCGGTGGACGACGGGGGGGTAGGAGCTACGGAGGAAAGACGATCTGCGCCTCTGCCTCATGTCAAAAAAGAAGAGGATAGAGAGGAGGATAGACAAGGATTGTCGCCTCACAGACATGCGATGAAGGACGAGTCGCCTGCCCAGTCGACCCACGTCAAGAGGCAGGGGCTATCGCCGCCACCGCCGTCGCTCTCTGGACATGGACATGCACGCCCACGGTCGTTCTCGCCTCCAGCGTCTGAAAAGGAAAAGGAACGCGAAAGAGAGAGGGAGAGGGAAGTCGAGAAGAAGCCGACCCAGCCTTACCTCCCGACCATACCCCGGTACAACCCCGGGCCCCCCTTCAGCAAAGCACTGCTGGTTAGCGCAGACGTGAGCGTTTCAGTTTTCTTCGCTCGGCTTTTGTGATGCTGATTCCTTCAAACGCTGCCATATAAACGAAAACTCCACGACAATAGTATGACCGTTTCGATGCTTACCGTGTCCATGTTGCTTCGGAGCAATGTAAGTCTGGAAAGGCGTGGCGTCGTGCGGTGCACGAACTCGAGGTGGCGACTCTTGAGCTGAAGGCGGCACAGTCCCGCCGAGAGCTTGCAGAAGGTCTTCGGAAGCGGGCTCATGCGGGTGTGTTGGGAATTGGTGCTGCTGGTGATGCAGTGTCTGTCTAAGATAAAAGGTCCACATTATCTTGGTGAGATGTTTGCATTCATTCTGCGTAATACAACAGCCACAATCACGTCTAGGATAATCATTCCTGCTGTATTTTCCTGCAGACCATGTGCGTCCACGTCGGGTCTGATGGGAGGGCACAGTAAAAGCCGTATTTCTGCGAATTGAAAATTAGCCAGATGGGCTTCTTTTTTTTTCAAACTTGGTAAATGTCTGGCCAGCAACAAAGCCCCTATCTCGACTGAGATCCAAAGCCCAGAACGCGCAGCACGTTCCTGGCAGTTCCACAGAACAAGGGACAAGAGGGGGAGGATTTGAATAGTAGGGTGGAGTCAGCAACACACGCTGGTTGTACTCACCTGCATCGCCTCGAATAGCTGTGTGGAGTACATCTCGAGCTGCGGGCGTTTATCAGTTACGTGTGCGCAGATAAATTTTAGGACGTGCTGCGATAGAGCCAAGTGGCTGGGGCAACAAAGAGGTGATTAATCCAAGAGATGATGATTATTTAAATTCGATGAAACCCTCCGAAACAAACGCATGAAACGCGAGACTGCTGACACTCACGACGACACAGTCCTTTCGTTTTCCTTGTTCCCCGTGTTGACCCACTGATGGGGTCTCGCGACAGAGCTCCGAGCGCGGTGCGCCACGTTCGCCGTCGAATGTGTACACCGCAGATGGGTCTTCCCATGCACGGGTACGCTGCGCATACGTGAGGCACGGTGGTGCTAGACGACTTTAGGACGCGGTACACACCGAGAGAAAAGTGCGCAGTGATTCTTGTGCGGTGATCTTGTCTGGCATTATCGGTTGTTTCAGATCGAGCTACTAGTGTGTACATGGGACGAATGCGGGCCGTTGCGGGCCAGACGTCATAGGTTATTAATTGAGTTGATTTGATTACTTACATAACCCCCCTGTCATAATCCATCATTACTGGACAGGATGCAGAGAACAAGAATGGATTATTCGAAACGAGGACGGGCGTGATGGACGTATCATGCAAGGGTGCTCTAACGAGTACAGCTGGTCATAAGTACCAAGACCGAATGAATGAGAGGATGACAGTGGTGACGTGATCGTCTGTGGGTACAAAATGGTGTCAAATGAAAAAAAAAAAAAAGAATTTATGGTGGCGGTCGTTGGCGCGAAATTCGGATTAGCTCGCAACTGGTAACATACTGCTCCCCGTCAAGGGGCTGGGCTTAACTCCTGGCCCCTCCACAGGGATGTCTCGGCAGGGCAAATTGAGGACCCCTGGGTACATACAAATATGGTAACTGCTTGAAATGGGTGGCGCCACCTAAAGGCGGACGAAGTGGTACAGATCGGATTCTCTTGTTCTTCGAGAGCGCGGTAGAAGGATGTTTGGCGGAAGCCGAGGTGGGCGTCTAGGGAGGGTAATATATCAGGATGGAGTGGATTGGAATCCCGGGCTAGACTTACTTGTCGTGCAGGGAGGCGGTAGGGGGGAACTGGGCAGGGATCGCGTGATAGTACTTCATGTCGGCGGTATTTTCGGCTGATCCCTATCGCGATACAAGTTCCCTCCCCGCCCGAGTCTGGCCGTCGCAGTCGACGAGACTACGATTCAAGGGTGGTTGTGCCACCCCAGAGGTTGATCGGCAAAGGGAAGGCCCGATGATCTATGGACAGACGCCGGGGGTGGTCGTAATGGTGGAACGTGATCCATCCATGCACCGTGATAAAGAAGCTGCCGCGGATGACGTGGGGAGGGCAGATGCTGTAAGGACAACTGCTGTTCGCGATGCACACGGGACCGCCATGCGTGGATGTGGTGTGCACGGCGTTTAGCAGGTGGGGGCGGTGGCAGATCGTCGCCGCCCCGGTCGTCGTCGTCATTGCGCTTGCGCTTCGCTGGTCTGTGGGTGTAGGGGGGATGGGAGAGGTCCTCGTCGGTGTCTGGGAGGTCGAACTGGAGGAAGGTAGGGGAGTGGTAGGGGAGTGGGCGGGGTGCGAGTACGGGGACGTCGCACACGGAAATGCGGATGGGGCTGGCTGAGCCCGATGCCGACTCTGGAGAGGAGGGGGTGCACATGTCTGTGGTGGATATAGAAGATGAACTGTCAGATGCAGAGGGAGACGAGGAGACTGCACATAGTTAGCTCAGGGGAGACGGGAAAGGAGGTGCAGACGTACAGACGAGGGCGGGGAGGCGGGGCGACGGAGGGTGGGGGAGGTTTGCCCTGTCCCGCAGGTAGGGCAGTGGTCTGCAGGACCAGTCGAGGAGGGGGAGGGAGAGGGCCATGATTGCAGTGGACATGGGAGCAGGGGTCTAAATAATGGCGGACTAATAATACATGGGATCCATTTGGACTGACACTCGCACCTTTGTGTTGCAATTCCAGCATGACGTCCCTTTCTTCGCAGACAGCCACTGCCGCGTTCCGCCAGTTCGTCGTCCCTCGCAACTCCCGTGGGTCCCTCCCCGTCTACACCGACATCCGCAACGGTGGAACGCGCCATCTCGTACTCATACGTAACGTACAAGGCCAGGCGCAGGTAATGCACCCCCGTGTCTGTGCGCATGAATCGACGTGCTAACACTGACGCAAATCTGCAGGCACTCGCAAACGAGCTCAGGTCGTCCCTTTTCAAGCCCGACTCCCCAGACGCAGCCAGGCTCAGGGTGCGCGTCCATGCCCAGAGGCACATCATTGTCTCGGGGGGTCGATGGAAGACAGACGTGACGGCCTGGCTTGCTGGCAAGGGCTTCTGATCCCCGTCGTGCCTCATCCATCTCGGAATCCTGCCATCCACGCTACGTCCACTTTTCATGGAGTACAGATCAACTTCTGCGTCACCCGTGTTCATGTATACAAAAAAAATCGTAGACTACTAACAGCCACCACGTGTATGTCTGCATCACGGCCAGCCACGGCGTGAAACAAGTCCACCCACCAGCACAGTATACTTGATCTCGACCTTGGTCCTTGGCTGCGTATTAGTTGGCACAGCAACAACCAGAGTCGAGCGTACTCTATCGATAATGAGTGGTATATCTGGTCTTTTCACTTGTCAAATGTCCTGGCAGCTCCTTGTTCAGGACCAGGGACAGGGACGTCCGCGGCTAAGTTAAAAAGATGTCACCCTCACCTCCAGGGCATGAATAATATTCCGCAGGTGGGTTGTGTACTTGTTACATGCTCACAGGAGGATATGTTCCGATTGGACTCACGAAAAGTACGGTGCTGTTTCCTGCGCAGTCGATGCTTCGGTGATTAGATCCAAGGATGTGTCAGAGCTGTGTGTCATGAGACACATGCAGGACGTGTGCCAGCTCAGACCAGCCATAAGTGAAGACATACTTGGAGTGCACTCCATGTGAGGGACTTTGACCGCCCGACCACCTCAGGGCCAACGTTCCATTCGTATTCTCGTGGCTGGCAATACCAGTCCTTCTGAGCCAAGGCCAGAACCACAGGCCCTGAGGCTTCTGTGGTCGGCTCCACTTCGACCACCTCGCAAAATCAGCGCGCAACTCGGATGATAAAAGGGTTCGTGCAGTCCCACAGGTGTGACTTGGACGTCGAGCTGGTCGTGGTCATCGTCGGTCGACGGAATAATCGGGGAGTTATCCTTGCCATATATGGACATACAACGATAATCTTATCAAAATGACTTGGTCTTCTTGACCCAGGCCTTCAATTTTCAACAGCATCCCGACAACTACCACTCGCCAATCGACATCCAACACCTAAAAGACACTTGGCCTAGGACTACGCAACAAGAACTGCACCGTAACGAAAAAGCAATGGCTACACCAGCATTGGCAGCATCTGTGAATGCTGCACCCCAAAGTACTTCAAGCGGTCCCAGCGCAACTTCCGGTCCCGCGCCCCCGCGTGCTGTCCAGCGGGACGGTGGAAACACAAGTCTAGGCACGTTTGGTGTGAGTTCGTCTGTCTCGCGAGTACCCTTCCATGAGAACTGACACGCTGTGCATCGTATGCAGGTCAAGTCGGGTCTGGCGCAGATGCTCAAGGTGAGCCTTTCCCCCCTTGACACGTTTCGCCGTGCCGAGACATACTCGGACGCATGACGGTATGCCGACCGCGGTGTTTCGGTTACTCCTTTTATTCGCCATGATCGTCGTTATGACATTCCCATCACGTATGTAGGGAGGCGTTATTATGGATGTCGTGAACCCGGAACAGGTGCGTTTGTCCGCTTTAGCCTCTTCGCTCTGCGTGCCCTTGCATGGAGCATAGAGAGGAGTCGCGAACAACCGGGCTGACCTGGAGTCTCGTGTCTCGTATATTGTTCAACCTCTCATATTCAAATTTGCGTCGCATGTGCCCCGCCTCTGGTTACGTGTACGCCTAAAACCCGACCGGAACGCATGCACAGGCACGTATAGCGGAAGAAGCTGGCGCGTGCGCTGTCATGGCTCTCGAGCGGGTACCTGCAGATATCAGGGCTACAGGAGGCGTCGCTAGGATGGTGAGTCTACTCATTTCTCATTGTGATCTCTTTGTATGGGCACTCGGATTTTCTCGATATTTTACCCCTCAACCCCCCTTTCCCAGCATCATTTTCACCCTGCATAGGTGTCTTTATTTTTGACCCCACATTACCCTTGACCCTGCGTGACGAGGCGTTCCAACCCGAGAAATCCTCCATTCCGGTCAACGTTATTCACATTCTTAATCTTCTGCCCATTTATTTATTCCCCTTTCCCATTGTATACTAAACCTGTCGTGGTCCTTGTCTGACTTCTTGATACCCGACATGACAGAGTGACCCCGCCATGATCAAATCCATTGTCGAAGCTGTCACCATACCCGTCATGGCTAAAGTCAGGATTGGGCACTTCGTCGAAGCACAGGTACGCCACCATCATTTTACCTCATTGATTCCCGCTCAAGCTAGAATGTATCTGGCACGCACACGCACACATGCAAAAAAAAAAAACGGTGATGTCCGGGTTTACAGATCCTCCAAGCCATCGGCATAGATTATATCGATGAATCCGAGGTCCTCACTCCCGCGGACGAGGAGAACCATATCAATAAACACAGCTTCAAAGTCCCTTTTGTCTGCGGTGCACGAAACCTTGGTGAGGCCCTCCGCCGGATCTCCGAAGGCGCCGCGTTTGTTCGCACAAAGGGAGAAGCCGGAACAGGCAATGTCGTCGAGGCCGTACGTCACCAACGTGCCGTCATGGCAGAGGTCAGGAAGGCCACCGTCATGAACGAGGAGGAACTTTACACGTACGCAAAAGAGATTCAAGCCCCGTTCCATCTGTTGAAGGAAACGGCGAGGCTGAAGAGGCTGCCTGTCGTAAACTTTGCAGCGGGCGGGATTGCCACGCCAGGTGCGTCTCCCACATTCGTGTGTACGCGGACTGACATGCGCCTCCGTCTAGCGGACGCTGCGTTGATGATGCAACTCGGTTGCGACGGGGGTAAGATGCGCTTTGCGCTGTTCATTAGGATATGCACTGACCTTTCGCATCTATGACAGTTTTTGTCGGCTCCGGAATCTTCCACGTGCGTATTTGCTGCATGCAAATGCTCGTGTCTGCGTCTGCTAACATTCTCAATGGCACAGTCTGGAGACCCAGCGAAACGGGCACGTGCCATCGTGCAAGCTGTAACGCACTCTTACCATGTGCCTGTTTCATCTCACTTATCGTTGCACACAGGTTACGCACTACAACAATCCCAAAGTTCTTGCAGAGGTACGCCCCATCATATGTGCATCTAGGGTAGCCTGCTTACTGTCTCTCCTTGCAGGTGTCACAAGACCTTGGTGCGCCGATGGTTGGTCTTGCCATGTACGTCAAGCTCCGTCCGCTTACTTCTGGACTAACACTCATCTCCCATAGCAATTCAGACATGAAAGGTGGTCGACTCGCAGAAAGAGGGTGGTGATCACATCAGCGCAATGCATAATTTTTATTACTCAATACATTCAACTGTATTCACGTCAACAGCCAACACGATATATTTGTAGTCCTTTGGTATGTTTTCACATGAAGTACATCTTCCCCTTCATTCCGTCGTGCCTTGGCCTGTATCCCATCTGCCATGCTGAGAGATTGAAGGGAGATCCGCCGGAGACGGTGGATCCAGCACTGTCGTCATAATGAAGATCCGGGTTGAAGTGGAAATTCGCGCGAGCACAAACGATCTGCAGCAAGATCAGTCTCTACATACACAGTATGTCCTGAGACTTACATCTGCATCTGAAAAGAAATATGAGTCCCTATGGTAAATTGCTTTGGAAACCTCCACTTACAATAAACTGGCGCAGGAATGGATACGGAACGAGTCGCTCGAGCATAAGCATGACACAAAGAAAAGGCCAAGTTTTGCAGGCTAAAAGGTAGAGAATCAGCCGCTTTAACACTCGGATCCACCAAAGAAATTACACTTCGACATTCCCTCTGAAATTATCATCCCTCAGGACAATGTAATGACTGGGGCGACTAGCTGTTTTGGAAAAGTTAAAGGTGAACAAATTAACATGTAATGAATAGGTGTCTTACTTCCAAGCAAGCCACCATGAGATTGAAGGTAGAAATCTTGAGCTATTGGGTTGCCAATGCCCTTGTCTGCAACAAACCCAGCAGGGCAGTTGCCAGACTTGTCACCCTCTCCCCTACACCAATGGGATCAGGCTAAGTCATGTTGAGAATATAGGAAACTTACTCCGACCTGGGAAAAAATCTAACATGGTGCCTGTGGACAACTCTAAAATGGATGAAATGGCACAAAGTGAACTCCACTCACTTCTTTCCTACCACAATGTATGTCAGAAGAGGTTTTTCTTCCTTTGCACCAGTCTCAGCCCAGAGGGCATCAATAGCATCTTCAGGACACATCAGACAAAGAATCAGGAAAAATATCAGTTAACTCACCCTTGATTGCCTGGATCTCTTTATCTGCTGCTTTGGCATATTCCCCCTCAGACAATCCATCTCTAAACAGAATGAGATGGTAGGGGGCCACTTTGTTGCGACTGTAAAACATGTGTATGGCTTCCTTCATCCACAGTTTAGCATCACATTACCTAGTGATACTTATTCACTTACTTTCATCATAGATCCCAAATTCTCGATAATCTCAAGTCTAGGGCGCTGGATACTGGTAAGAGCATCATAACACACCCCTTGAAAATCATATGAATATACAAGTGATGCCACTGAGGGCTGATCTGTTACTCCAGGACTTGGATGGCCAACATCCACTCCTAAGCAGATGTCAGTACATCCATGTGCCACATATCATATCTCATACCCATGATTGTAAAGGGCCTCTTCAGCTTGTGAACATCTATGAAAGGGACAGCATTGACACCTCCTAGCTTTGCATTGATCCTGTTCAGATATTAGGCATGCAGCAAGGAGCCTATCTTAACAATGTCCTACTTCATAGCCACATTGTTGCAGTATTGATTATTGGCTCTGGCAATCTTATCCTCCCTCTGCAGAAATAGTTAGATATGTGCATCTCCAGTAAATGATTACCTTACAACACATTGTGTAGGAATCTGAAAAAAAAAATTAGAGATTTCAGATCACAGCTACATCTAGTTACTTACGCCATAAAAGACATCACCAAATTGTTTCACAGCAAACCTTATGTCAGCTGCTGATGATGGTAACACAACCACGAGGAGGTCAGGCCGCTTCTTTCCAGTCTTTTCGCTAGCTTCTTGCAGGTCCTGAACAACTAATAGGCCAAGGAATGTACCATAGCAGGAGTATTACCAACCCGACGAACAGTCTGACTCCCAGTTCCCATTATAAATGCTTGTGGCAGTGAAACACCTTGCCAAATATCAAGTATCATATAATGACACGGAAAAGGACTCACTCATTCCTGAATGGAGCGTGAGACCGAAGTTATGATAGCTTCAAACAAAAGCACATACCTAATTGCTGGCAACATTCGACGAGCATTTTGACAAACCTTTCCGTATTGACACGGCCACGACTTTTGTTGAGACTGTAGTCAACCACAGCCCAGGCCGAAATACTTTCGGGCTTATGGAATTTTTGGTTGACAACATTCCACCCGCCATTCCTCGGAGACTGAAGCTAAATGTTACTCAAACGACAGAAGAAAGATTACAGACACATACCACAGGTGGCCTGCCTTTCTCGTATAGGATGGCGGGGGGTCTGAGAACGTGACCATCTATTACTGTCGGGTCCTTCGAGATAACGAGACCCGCTTCCATGACGAAAGGGGAGTTTTGGTAGTCGAGAACCTATAAGAACGAGAGTTGGGTACAGTATCGTACACGACGACGCTGGTCCTCACCGTCGCGTTCCCTATACCGTTCAGAATGCTCTGCATACGCGCGCGGGGTTTCTCCGAGGTGAATTCCACCATATGTTTCGTATATTCTTGGGGTAATTTGCGCGAGTATCGTTGGTCTGGCAGAATTCTGCAGAGTTCGGCAGGAATGATGACTGGCCCGTCCCTGCCTTTCAATGCAATCCCGATGATATCGGGATACTTTATATGTATGTTGTACGTTTCGCGATAATATTGCTGGCCCCAAGATTCATGAATAATATGGACACAGAAAGAACGAAGACGCACCTGGACGGTCATGTCATTAGTATCCTGCTCCTTTTTGAATTCGTAGTACCCCGCGCGCGGGATGATGTCGGTAACCTTGCGTTTCCTCAGCTTTAGGTGCTCGAGGCCGATAAAAACGTTCTTGAAAAAGTTCTTCAGTTTGCGGAACGCGGGAGACGACGCGTCGAGTCTGAGAGCGCGAACGTCGGATTGCTCCAAGACGCTAAGCGCTATGTCGATGAAGCGACCTTCCTGGTACCTGGTAAGATCGCGGTCAGTCATGTCTTTAACTACAAAAGAAACGACCTACATGACGCCAGACGTCACGTCTACATTGATCAGTAGCCGATTGAGGGCTGGACGGACACTCCTGGATTCCGGTCAGAAGGATGGTGAAGTCACGATAGATCACGTACTGGTAGAAGCCTTTCCATATATCCAATCCGCCGCCGAGTTTCCGAAACCCGACCTCTTTGGCGAAGAAGGACTTCACGTTGTTTGGATACTTCCTGTTCCACGATACGTGAGAATCCCGCCGTTGACGTGCGAGGCACCTACAAATTTGGGGCTTGGCGGACAATAAGCTGGAGTAAAGTGATTGCTTGGATTACTTTCGGAGTTTGCTGTTTGATGCGGCCCTCGATAAATTGGCGGAGTTCGCTAGAACAAACTTAAACCGGCAACACGACACTGCATGAAAACAGACCAACTTGAAATCGATGACGGCCGCGTCGACCCGCCTCAGGGTGATTGTATAAGGACGCTTACTAGGAGCGCGATCGGACATGTGGATCTCGAACTAAGGAAGGATTCTTGGTGCCCATGGTTGCGCGTTGAATGGAGTTGACTCACCGTCTGAGATTGTCCGAAGGCCAAGACATGCGACGAATATGCTATCGCGTCTCCATCATAAATAACTTTCGGCGTGAACGTTTCGGGTTGAGTATGGTTTTGCAAGCGTTCGAAAAACTCAATTCGGCGACTTGCTTTGTTCAGTTCAGGATGGAATGCTGTGGATCGAGCTCATCAGACTACACCAACCCACCTCGCGTGCACACTCACAGACTGTGACGGGTCCAGGCACCAATATATGGCGTCATGAGCGCACAGCTAGGGTTCAATAAACTGAAGGAACATTACCATCGTATTGATGGTACTGCTTCTTGTCGTTTATTCGCTCGATCTTGAATGAATTCGTCTGGACTTGGAGGTTGGAACGTGTAGCCATCGGATATTGCGTGGCGCTAATTTGATCGTACTGTACAACGAGGATATAGAGATGGACGATAGACCATAAGCACTAGCATTGGGCAAGCCAAAATCTTGATCGCACCAGAAACGGAGAGTGTTTGATCAGAGAGTAACAGGTCGAGATCTGTTCTTGGGGTGCACGAGGTTAGTACGGGCAGTGGGCACGAGCAACTTGGGGGTGGTTTTATATGGTTCGGTCAAGAAGGTCGGAAAAGCTCATCGATATCAGCTCATCGGAAGAGCTGATTTCGTTATCCTTGCCTCGAGTCTTGATCTGAGTCAACACTCGAGCCACTGCGTCCGTACGTTAGCATGATCATAAGATTCCAAAAAGCACGATTTAAAAGGAGGGACCAGCTTCGAAAAGGTAATAACAGGGTCCATAAAGTGGGCAAGGGAGTATGTAACGGATATGGCTTGTAAAAGTGCTACGTGATATTCCCTGATGGCGACGATGTCCCCCAGTACGAGGTTGCCGGCATGACAAACTGGCCACTAATCCACAGGCCACCCCATTCAGCAGCAAGAGCCGGACTGCTGCTGCTGTACGGACTGGCCAGGAGTCACTGTTGATGACTTGGCACCCCCAGCAGGCGTTGACGTAGCACCCATTCTAGCGGGGACGTAAGCGGGCCGAAGGGGCAAATGAGTCAGAACAGCCTTACCTATCCTTGATCTGCTTTGCCATAGTTAAGAATGCTTGCTCAACGTTGGTTGCATTCTTAGCCGAGGTCTCCAGGAAAGGGATACTGAGCTGGTCGGCAAATTCCTGGGAAGTATTCAGATGCGGAGTTCATACGAAAGTTGCACGAGGGTATACCTTTGCCACACTGTATTCGACCACCTTCTTATTGGTCAGATCCGATTTGTTGCCCACAAGCAATTTGTTGACCCCTTCCGACGCATATCGGTCGATTTCCTGGAGCCATTGCTTGACATTCGTGAAGGTATCTGCGCTTGGGTGAGTAAGGAAGTGAAACTGAACGAAGGGTGCACGAACCATTGTCAGTGACGTCGTAAACGACGATGATACCATGAGCACCTCTGTAGTATGAGGATGTGATGGTGCGGAATCTTTCCTGACCTATAGAATGGCTTGTCAGTGTATCGTGGCACGACGAAAGAGAAAACATACCTGCTGTATCCCACTGAAGCAGGCAAGATAATCAGGTCAGTCGGTTTAAACGACAGGCATGCAAAGCGAATAAAGACATTAGAAGGCTATGCCAAACCACTCCAGTGGGATTTGAAGAGGGGCAAGCTGCGAGTTTGCACTTTCCTCCTCTCGGGAGAGCGATAAAGGGAATGAATGAAAGCCGCCACGCACAATCTGCAGTTTCACGGTCTTTCCTTCCAGTTCGATGGTTCGAATCTTAAAGTCGACACCGATGGTACTTATATAGCTCTCCGTGTACGTGTCGTCTGCGAACCGGAGGAGGAGACAAGACTTCGGAGCAATTCAACACCCCATTGGGAATGGTGACAGAAACAAGAACGGACCTTTCCTACACCAGAGTCACCGATGAGAAGGAGCTTGAAGAGATAGTCGTACTCGCTGGTGTGCATGGTGAAGGACGGTGGCGACGGTGCTGTTGGCAGAGAAACTCAAAGAAAGGCCGGGGGCGCTGCTGCTGCTGTTGTTGTGACGCGTGGCCCAGGTGTGACTTGGCCGGTTCGGTGTCACAGTCACGCACCAAGTCTGGAGACACCCTTGGTGGTGGACAACGTTGTCCATGGTGACGGTCCTGATAAACCGCTACTGCGTATTACCATTACCATCGAGGATGTTGATGATTAACCGCGGTTCACGTGCAAGCAACAAAAGTTCGATGGTCTCATGTCACGGTAGCCCCTCAACCAACACTACCCCTTTCATGGCCGGACATCCTGACTCTAAACCCCAGGATGAGTAAACCAGCCCTTCAGGTCGCTCAAAGGTCTAGAATTCCCTTGACAAGTGAAGAGGTGTAAGTCCTTTGCTCAACTGCAGCTGAATGGTGCTTAGGGACTGCTCGCAGCACTTCCCTCGTCTATCTGGAGTAAGCATTCACTGTCGCAACGTTTCTTAGCCTTACCCCTTGTAAGGATAGGCGGCCAAACGTTTTGGGTCACATTTGACACAGGCTCCTCAGACTTGGTACGCTTTCGTTGATTTTGGCGTTGCCTCTTACATATCGTGCGTCCACCCTAGTGGGTCGTATCAACAGAGTGCAACACTTCAGACTGCCAGGGGGTCGTAAAATACTCACCAGAAAAGTCGCATACCTTGAACCTGTCAAGTGTACCTTTCAAACTCGAATACTTGTTGGGCTCTGCCTCAGGTACCTTTGGCACAGAGACCGTAACACTCGGGTCCTACAAAATAACCTCCCAGACGTTCGGTTAGACAACCGTCCTAGTACACTGTCAATAGCTCATATGCATGTTTATTTTTCTAGCTCTGGCTAATCGAACGGACCACCTTGATTTAGTGCACACAAGGAATTCTGGCTTCCTCGGTCTTGCCTTCCCCTCACTCTCAGCGCTTCAACAGTCAACAGGAGGAATCACTGTCCTGGACAACATCTTTGCCCAGCTCAGCGACTCGAACAGATTCTTCGCTTTCAAACTTGGCCGTTATTCACAGACAGGCATCAGCAGCAGTTCTTCGTTCACAATCGGAGAGCTCGATCCCTTGATAGTAAATGATGTCAGTCAGATGCTGTTTTTCCCCGTTTTCAGGACGCGTGACAGTCCGTATGATTTTTGGAAACTGCCCATACGAGCCATAACGATAAATTCTCAACCTCTTCCTCTCTCTCGCACTGCTATCCGTGGTGCGGATGCTCCGATCGGAATACTGGACTCAGGGACGACGTTAATACTCGGCCCAAGCAACGACGTCGAGGCATTCTGGAATGCTGTGGGTACCGGGAACACTGTTCGATATATCCCACAGTCTCAGATATGGCAAGTCCGGTGTAATAGAGCTGTCGATGTCCGCATCGAGTTTGGAAAGGGAGGCCATACGAATGACTTCGCTCTTCACCCCGAAGATATCGTATGGGAAGAGAGCAACAGTAGCGATGGTTGGTGCATAGGCGGCCTCCAGGCCACCGATAAGGTATGCGCATTTCCGGGGTGGTTTTCACTAGACTTATTTATGATCTTTGGTAGCTGCACTCTGGCGACTGGATCCTAGGAGATGTTTTCCTAAGAGTGCGCCTCCTTCGCTGTTTCCAGTCCATAGTTATTTCTATCTGAACCTTTCAGAACGTTTACGTTGTGCATCAAGGTGCGACATCTAAAAAGCCGCCCATGATCGGGCTATTAGGCTTGACAGACCCCAAAACCTCCCGGTCAGAGTTCCAAAGTGTTCGCGGCCCGGACCCGGCGCCAGCGCCAAGTATACCACCTTTTCCTCATTCCAACCACCCGCGGTCTTTTATATTTGCGAGTATGGCTGGCGTAGCAGGTGGATTGGTCATTGGCGTTTTAGTGACTATCATCTATAAGATGCGGAGGGCGAGAACGGAGAGGGCCAAGGCTTGATTGAGTACATTTAGAGGAAAAATATTTAGGGACAGTAACATGCAACCAAAAATGAATAGCGGGAAAAGCAGAAAAATAACGACTCGATGTATGGACTATTACCCGGGGTGTATGTATCCCGGCTGGTAGCCCTGGTGCATGTTGGGATGCTGGTACCCCGGTTGCGCAATTGCAGGCTCCCAGCTGCCATGGGAGACACATCAACATTTACGCTCGAATCAAAGAAAGCGGCTCACCCTGGCTGCATCTGCGCCTGCAGCTGACATATCCCGCACATCCAGACATGCTTAGTGCTCATCGGAACGAGGGGTACGAAGCAGAACTCAAACCAGGTACGAGACTTAGCAGCAAACATGGAGGCTGTTAAGGCGCTCAAAACCGGGCCACTGGAGCTCTCGAGATAAGAACTCGCCATTATTACATCTTGGACAGACTCTAGGAGTCTGGTCTCCCTCGGGCTTTACCTTAGTAGGACAACCAACTGTAGGGCGAGAAAAGCGTCTACGTCAGTTCACATGCGTTGTCCTTTGGTGGTCCATTCTCACTGACATGCGATTGGGATGCAAACTGGGATCATCGTTAGTAGAGGAAGAAGCGCCGTCATCTCAGCACGTACAGAAGCAGTCCATGCTCGAGGTTAATGTGATGTTGGAGGTATTGGTCTAAGGTGCGGTATCACACGAAGTACCCGCGGGAAGGAGGAAGTCTTATCTAGTCTACAGGTCTGTCAGAGCCGCCCGCAGCCCCTCCAAGAACATGGAGAGTACTTGGCGTCACACGGCCGGCTATACTAATCCGTAGACCATGGACATCCCCCGCCAAAAAACTCTTTTATCTTGGTCTGAGGTAACCCGAAATCCCCGTACCAAATTTTTAGCTCCGGTTGGCCTACTTCTTGTCATGGTCATCACAAAGGCGGACATGAATATCTCTCGGTAATAAGGAGACCAGACGGAGAAGTGGATATTTCATAAGGGGACTGCACAAAGTACTAGTAGGGAAATGAACAGGTGAGATTAGGTATCATTTTATCGATTCAATTTGTCGTCACTCATGGGGCCATAATGCAAAGCTATCAGGACCGCCGCATCAGAATTATAAGAAAACATCGCTCGCCAAGCTATACCCACCTTCATAAACTCTTCGTAATTGATCTGGATCCACCCATCATTGTCGGTGTCGACCCTTGTTTGGAGAAGTGGGTTGCAGTGAATCCTAGAGAAATGAAAACTTACTTTTGGAAAGCTTCGGTGAGCGTCTTGACCGTGACGCACGCGCGGACGAACCGGTCGAAGGTGATTCCGGGCGCAGGACCATAGACTGTCGCGGTCTCTGAAGCTAATAACAATTTAATCCATTGTTGGTGATCTGGTAGGACAATGGAAATCACCATATTTGCGCTGGAGGATATTCAAGAGAACGGGCGAGAGGCGATAGCCGAAGGTCCGCAAAGCTTCCGCCAGCTCTCGACCTTCGATGGTTCCCGAATGGTCTCTATCGAAGTGCTTGAAAACACCTTGCCACTCTGCTATATACTTCCATAACCCAGCAAACTCTGTTGTGCAGTATGACGATCGCGAACTTCAAAATGTTTACCTGGACGAACCATTGAATCCAATTGTCCCATTGCGATCGACATCCTGGTCATCGATGTGACTAAACGAACCCAAAATACCCCATTGATATGAAACTCACAAACATGTTCATCAGCATCTTGACGGTGTCCAAATCGAACCCTATGAATTGCTGGATCAGCCGATCAGAACTGGGGAAAGATGAACCAACTCACTGGACCAGTTTCCTGGTCAACCAGCATCGAAATTAGCGCACAAAACAACCAACATATTTAGATCGCACCATTGACCAACGCATTCTGCAGCTCAGTCAAACTCAGAGCTCCTGAACGATCCGTATCGACGGCATTGAATACTTGCCATAGATGCGGATCAGCTCCGGCTGGTGGGGCGACCATATACGGCACACTCTGCTGGTGTTGGTGCGAGTGCGAGTGCGATCGATGGTGGGGATGGCTCGAGCTGGGCGGGGCATAAGAATTTGCATAAGAACTCGTGTTGGAGGGAGCACGGTGGACGTGGCTGCTGCTTGATTTGTAGTAGGACATCTGATCAGACGCGATGCTGGGGGGTAGATGGATGGGAATCAAGCGCTAGATAACGAGCTGCTGAGTCCCCGCAGTGGGAGTGGCTGTGTTGACGTCATGGGTCTGCGCCCAAGTGGCCCAGCTGGGCGACCTTTCTACGTCCTGTGGACCTTGGTTAAGGGACATGCACTGCCTAGATATATCATTCAAGTCGAACAAACCATCTGGAATTGGGGCGAGCATTGTTGATCCTGCGGTGCATTCTATCATTCGTTAACGCTGGAGTTCGATGAAGGAGCAGATTTTATCCCAGCCATGTTGTAATGGGCGAAGTTCTTCCCCGCTACCACACGCCCTCTTGTCTGAGACGGACCGATAGAATGCAGCAAGATGAAGATTGCTGGCAAGCTACGCCGTGGGCAAGCTCAGACCTCGTTACTTGTGTGTTTGGCAACGCCAAGCTGGCCGAGCCTCGGCTATCCCCACGAGATGCTTCTCTGCCCAACTATCTACCACATGCAGACCACATGCCTTGATGTCAATCAAGGTTTACTCGTCCAGAACGGCTGGGCGGCTGAGGACCTACATACCCAGACAAGAATTCCACACGGTGCTCACTTAAGTGAGGCGCCGGTACACTCAGTACTATCTTGGATGATACTAGCGGGACCGCAAGGGCCTCCTACTTCCAGCTCCAAGTGACTTCTCAGACAGCATACATGCCCGTTGCGGCGGAACTTATTTTTCAAATCGAATGCATTAATGTTATGGGACAGGCCCCTGAAGGATGTCACCTGGGTACAAAAAAGGTACGTACAGATGGAATGATTGTGTTCTCTTGGGTCTGATCTACCTATGAGAGACTAGTGCGATCCGTTCCAAGTATGGTAGTATGCGTTTATTTCATTGTTACCAGGGCCAGCCAATCATATTGATCGCCTTCTGGAATGCAGACCAAACGCAAGGCAGATAACCTACAATAAGAATAAGAATAAGGCTGGGCGGGAAGGCAGAAGGCACATTGCCAAGGCCGGCTTCGGGTTTTGTGACTATTGATCTTCTCAACGTTGGGAACGAGTCCTGTCCTGTCTTTACGTGTCACCGCGTACCCGTCAGAGCGTGCTGATAATCCCTACTGGTAAGTATAATTCATCATCGTTGAAGCTATGCCATGGAGCGCCTACTAGTCGGGTATAGTCTACACGCCTCTCTTCTTTCAGAGCCAAAAAAAGGAGAGAGAGATAAACGATGTGAGTCGTGCGAAATCCGATCTTTGATTGGACCATAGTGATACCAATGGAAGCTTGAATGGACAGCTCATTTCCGAGACCAGCGGTTGGTGTTACAAAACCTGAATCTATGAATACCAACTGTAAGCGCCACACCATTTCATTCATAATAATTCAAATATGATCCCAATGTCTTACGTGCCCTACAGTACAGAGCGTCGAGGGAGTGGGCGCCCCGCCGAGACAAGGTGACCATCGCGCGTAAATGGACTTGCACTTGTGCAAACTGCCAAACCAAAAGGGGTACCCGCGATCAACGATCATGATGCTTGAAGGGTCGTTTTCATACAGCTAGACCTAGCCCAGATGCTTGTAATGAATAAAAAAACAAAAAAGTTTCCGTTTGTCTCATGCCGAGTGTCATTGGCAGTCACTGATCTAGACCTTATCAACAACCCTTCCGGTTATCTCGAATCGTAGTACCCACCTAGGCTCCCCTGTTTCTTTTTGTCTGCTTCCCGTTGCGCCGACGTCCGTCCCAAGGACGGGGATATCATGAATGCACCCGTTATGACTTTTTATTGGCACCAACAAATGTTACCATACACGAACAATGAGCTCCTGAGAGCCTATCTGCCAATCTCACGAACTATATAAAAATACACATACATGAACGGATGTGCGGCGTCGCACCACCACACACACACACGCGGTGACCTCATTGCTTCAAGGTACTTACTTTGATGCGGCGGTGCTCCTGAAACCATCTACTTATCGCCGAGATCCACTAATAAGTAGGCTTCAGAGAATCAAAAAAAGATAAAGAGAAAAAAAAAAACTAGGAGAACCCCAGGGAAGTAAATGGGGGTTCCAGAAGCTAGGCTAGGCCCCTCATTTTTCTGTTCTATTCTTTTCATTTCATCAATCAGTGGCAAGAAGTTTTTTTTTTCTTACCTCCGCTTGGGGAATCCTGCATTCGCATTGTTCGTATGTATATACATACGATGTCACCATCATATTATCCTTCTTTCCGACTGTCAAGTGGCTTTTGGCCCTGGCCAACATGTGGTGGACTTACGTATCGATATAATCTGATCACGATCACATATGCGGTCCAGCCTAGACGTTGAGGTAATCTGTCAGCATTTATGTACCCAAATCTCATTATACTTGGGAAACAAGCTGTAAAGGGTAGGTGCGCTTAGAACCACCTTTATCCGAATGCATTCGGTAATAAACGGGATGACTGTGACAAAAACATACAACGGATCTAGCTAGTATGGGTATAAAGTTCGTGAAATTACTGGAGAGCAATACATAAAAGGGGAAAAAAAAAATCTACTACTACGACAAAAGGCGCGGGCGGTATATACTTGGCTTGGTCCGTCATGAGGCGTACGGCGCAAGAGAAGTCATGAAATAATGAGGACTCGACACACGGATGGTTGATTCGGATAGCATGCGATGAGAAACAAAAGGGGGTAAATCAGCAAGCCAGATGCAATGCGTAAAAAAACCGTTCGATGCGAGAATCAGTGATAGTATGCCTGACAATCAGATCCAAAGTGTGGGCAGCCGTCCTCGCTGGCCCGCCCCAGGACATCAGATCCAGAATAGATAACCCTTGGGTCCAGATAGCCATGGCTAGCTGCTTGGCTGGCGTGCTGGTGTGGGGGATACGATGGCCACGACGACCCGATGCTTGCATTCGCAGCATTATCAATGGAGAAGGAGAAGGGATCCAAGTCGGGCATGGCGTAGCACATTTCTTCGGTCTTGACTGGGGAAAGCGGTGGTTTGAGTGCCCGGATAGACGGGGGAGGGGATGTCGGTGAGATGCTGCGTTGCGTTGCGATCGTGCTCGAGGTCGTTGGTGGGGTATATGCCGACCAGCTGCAGTTGCCATCGTCGGTCAGGGCGGTGTCTGGCCCGCCCTCGCAGCGCGGAAAGGACATCGAGAGAGGGGGGAGATGGGGGCGCACCTGGCCGCCAGCAGAGAGGAGAGATAATGGGCGAGGCAGTGTCAATGACGGGTCAGGATGTGGCAGGGGCGTCTTGTCGACCGTGTATGGCGAGTGATTTTGGGACGGCGCATACTGCGAGGGGGAATTTTGTCTGCTTAAAAAGTCGCGAGAATCTTTGTGAAGGCGTTCGTTATCGCGATGGATGCGGGCTTCCCATTGGACTCGGAGTGTTTTCACCCGCTCGTAGCTGCTGGCGTATACCCAGCTGATTTCCCCAAGGGCGCGGAGGCAGACATCCACGCCTTCCTCCAGGTCGCTGTCCCACCTTGTGCCGTCGTTGCATTTTATATCCATGCCTGGATCCCCTTCCAGATCGCTCTGAGCAAGCAGCATGCCAGCAAAGAAGCAGCCATCACGGATCAATCCGGTATCAAGCGCAAAAAATCCGCTCGACGAGAAGGCGAGATGCCGTTTCAGGATGTCGATGACGCGGGGGAGGAAGAGCCGGCACCGTCGCACGGCATAGGCATGCAGGTTGACGGCCACTGCACGGTCTGATGGCGTGACGCGACCATTGATGGACGAGGAAGATGTCTGGACATCCATGCGATGCTTGAGCGCCTCGCGGATGACGTTGAGGCATTCGAAGATGAAGACCTGCCAGCCGCTGACGAAGCGTTCGATGTCTTCGCCGCGGATGAGGCCCCCGTCGACAGTGCCGCCGGCTTGACGTCGTAGGGCTTCGAAGTCGTCCCAAGAACGTGAGAGGTTGTCCCAGATGTTCATCATTTCGTCTTCGCGAACAGGGATGACATCTTCTGCGGATTGAAGAGCCCGTGGGCCCGTTAGATTGGCGTAGACTGCCCGGGTGACTTTAGAGACGGAGAGGGAGAGGGAGAGGTAGTGCTTTGCAAACATGTAGGAGAACGATGCTCTTGATTGGCCGCGTAGATCTTGGAACGAAGGCAGTTCTGGTGTCATTGGGGAGCTGCATGCTGGGGAAGGCAGTGAGGATTCTGGCGAGGCGGAGGGGCTGCTGGGCGATACGGTGACGCTGTAGTGCGGGGGGAGAGTATTTTGAAAAGCGGCGAGATCGTCTTCATTACTGAAGGATTCGATCAATCTGATGTCGACGACATGGCCAAGAAGGACTTACAAGAAAAGTCGGCCACCGCGCAGGCCTGTCGTAATGCCTTCATGGACATAAGCATACCAGAAGATCCTGGCACGGACGAGCGCATCACACAAAGGGCCCTGACCGCTATTGACGGAGGATACGTTGAGTTGACATAACGCATGTATTTGCGATAACGTAGCCTCGTATGTGGTCTGTTGTGGCGTGGTGTTAATACATGGCTGTGGGATATATATGCGTTTTAAACTTACATGGCGTTCGATTGAACTTTGTACACCTAGCGGAGAGCGTGAGTACTGTGCTAACTGAAAAAAGATGGCTTTAACCGACCTTCCGTGAGGGGAAGCAGAAGCAACAGCACCCTAACTCCGTCCCATGAGGGGCGTCGCAGTATACCATGGGTGTCGACGAGTGCGAGTATTTCGCGGGCCATGGCATCGGTGCGGACTGCCCAGACGCGATGTTTTGGATCGGAGAGTTCGTCATCGCTGTCACGGGTAAATTTCGGGCTTGTCGGATCGGAGGGTGGAGGGTCGAGTTCATCGATCTCGCCGCCGTACTCGTTTATTCCGAATGAGGCGGCCCAGGTGACGAGGAGCATGGCGAGCATCTGGCCCTCGATGTTAAGCGAGGCGTTGCCATTGACGTGGTCGAGATACCGGGACGTAAATTCAGTCGGTTCGATGACCGGGCCTGGAAAGGGCGACATGTCAACCTGGGAAAACCTTATCGATGACGGGAGAATGGACGCGTACGCTGGACACAGAATCTGCGGAAAAAGGGAGACTGGAGAAATTCGACCTTGAGTTGGGGGATGACGAGTGCAGATGTCGATGATTTTTGGGACAGGGGAGGATCGCAAGTTTTTCCATAGACTGCTCTATGATGCATGATAAGAAGGCGCTGCGGCTGAAAGAGTGATAGGGGACGTACTCGACCTGCTGCAGTCGGCGGCCGCGACGGAGCAATTTGACGGCTTTTACCTCGGCAAACTCGTCCCTAGGAGCATGCATGAGGTAGGCACGACGAGCGGGCGAGATGAGACATACACGCATTTGATGTTGCGTTCTTTGCAGTTTGAGCAGGATTGCGGCTGGGGTCCGTTTGAGGTGACGACGGGTGGGAGGTCCTTGAGATCGCAGCGGACCCTGCGAACATGGCGCGTCGGATCGCGAGTCGGGTGGGGGGTGGGGAGACACACCTTCTCATGCGACATGCACCGCAGGCAGAGAACTGCTGCCTGGTGGACTTGGGCTGGCCAGCGTTGCGCCGTGGGTAGGGCGAGGACGCGGTGGAGGACCGCTGAGCGGAGGCGGTGCGGGGGGACATGGAGGGGGGTGGGTGGTGGGTGAGGGAAGGCAGGAGGAGGAGGGTTATAAGCGCATGGATTGGCGTCGAGGATATCCGGTAATTGCAGGTTCGCCTGCCAACGGAAAACTCATGGACGAGAAACCCGGATGTCGTAAGTCGAAGGCGATCCTGACATTCGAACATTCCTTGATTCGAGGGACAACCTTTTTGATGGAAGGGTGTGGGATAACCAAGGGGGGAAATAAGCACCCGTGACCCGTGATGACACTCGGCGTCCGCGCTCTACACTACACACTTTGGAGTCGCCCGAATAGATCGACACACCGCTCCGCCACAGCCTTGGGAGTTCCTCCATATCTCCGGGCCGTGACGTCACACGGTCACGCAATCTACCTACATCCAGCGACGGTCCGGTGACCGACCATATCCGTGCACCCACACAGCGCCTCCGTCCCCCCAGCCCTCGTCACCGCCCGTCGCAGCCCCCCAGCCGTCCTCTGCTCTGGGTTCAGTCGCCGGTCCCGCCCCATCTGCTCGTAGTCATCCCCATACGCGCTCACCAACCGCGCCAGGTACCGCCTTTCCCCTTCTGACGTATGCCGTGCCCGTGTTTGTCCCCCCGCCGCAAGGGCTGCGAGTCCTGCATCGACGGATCAGTTCCCCGATCGCCACCAACACGGTCTTGCCATCGACCACGAACGTGCCTTCCCCAGGTCCTGATCACTCACCCTCGATAACGCTGCCCCCCTCCGATCGCTTCGTCTCCCCGCCCTCAACCCAGGCCACATCCAGCCCCTCGCCATCCCCAGCTGAATTTGATTCCGCCTCTTCCTCGGCAAGCTCAATCGCGACCACCGTGCCACTCTCGTCCCGTATTATCTTGCCGAATCCCTTCGGTATCACAGTGGGCGAGCGACCACTCTCGCTCCGTGGATCAGGCACTGTCTTGGGTGCATCGCGTGTCGAGTGTAGGTCCATCTCCGATCCACCAGATGAAATCGGGTTGAGGGTCTGCTGTAGACCAAGTGCTACATAGCTGTATTGAATAATGCTTAGATACCGCTCCTGGGGCGATCCAGCCACCTACTTTTGACGCACCGTCTTTGTCTTATCCCATGCTTCTTGTAGCGCTTTCGGACCACGTATAGCTAATAGTCATAAACGTCATGGTCTGCAAGAAGAAAAAAAAAAAAAACACGGCGTGAGCTTGCGACATCACTCACGAGGCATTTTCATGAGCAGCTTCTTTGCGCGTTTCGACTGCGACACAGCCTTGTGATTGGATTTGCTTTTGCGGCGCTGACGGGGGTTCGCCATGGGTGTCCAAGCGCAGGATGGACTGCGACGTGCAAGAACCTCTCGTCTGCAACATGACCAAATATGGATGCTTATTCAGCGCCCTCAGATCCGAAGGGCTCAATCAAGTTCTCCAGCGATAGTGCACGAACCGAGCAACTTGGTGTAGCATATGGTCACTTGCTCGCATTATTAGATCACCCCCCTGGCGGCAGCGAGGTGGACTTGACCTTTGTCATTCATGTACGAACATACCATCTCATCGCTTCGAAGGCATCCCGCGAACCCGGCGTCGGTCCAGGGTGTAGGTCCAAATTCGCACGTCAACTCGTCCCCTCCGGCGTTCGCTATCTCATGTACCGCCGGATCCATCATCTCACTACAGGTACCATTGGGAAGGGAGCCACACATGTGGCTTCCTGACCAACATGGTAACATCGACGCTGTCAGACTCATACGTGAGCACGGCCTCTTTTACTACGTGCTGTACATGTTATTCACTCTCGGATGGACGGGTTTCTGAATTCCGTAGGGCTACTCACATGGACGCTTGGACAGCTCTAATGATGTCGGTTTTGCGTCGTGTGATCAGCTAGTACGACCCCGAGTGGCGCATGTCTCCGCTGCGATAGCAGTGGTCGTCCTCAAACACAGTCCAAAAGGTTGACGCCACGCACGGAGTGAGACTCAGACTCGTTCTGATTGGCAACGCAAACTAAAACTGACGTGTCAGCCCATCGAGATCGCGTGCGGCGCTAATCCTTTTTGGATATGTAAGCCCTTGCCGCTTTTGTGTTTTTGGACGATCCTTCTTTGGGAAATTGATGCGGGCTGCTTAGCGGCCCATCAAATGACCTTCCAGGTCAGCGCCTCGTCTTGACTGGCGTGGACCCCACCCACGTATGCTCGACAGCAGGTGCCGTATCATATCCTCATAATGAATGCTGAATTGACACGGGACGAGTACCGACAATGTCGTGAGGAGAAGCCCACCTCCTGTGGCAAAATCAACGTCATCTTAAATGAGGAGCGCCTCACAGCCGTTATCAGTTACATATGTTGCAGAAGACCAGATCCCGGAAGTCCAGTCATTTGGCCACTGACAGCACCGATGTGTCTTTGGAAAATTTTTCATGGATTCTAGTGGGCATCAGCTCCACACGTACGTCTATTTCTCCCTCTTAATTGATCCTTCATATCATCGACTGACGCGGGTATATGAGCCGCGGAAACGCGGATAGGAAAGCGCGTCCCTAAATTGATGAATTTCGTCCTCACGAAGCTCCATCTTTTTGGTTGACATTGGCATTGGCATGTGAGTCCGCTCAACACTCATTCCAAGTTTGTCCTCATGCGGTCATGCGGACGTCCTGTCATGGATGATGGATGTCACACCCAACCAGCATCAAGATGCGGTCAAAGAGACTACTAGGATAACCATACGTGAGCGTTCCCTTCTTGGGCGTCATCTTTTGTTGATCCGTGCATGCTGCGGCGAATACATAATCTTTTTCTTGACCCGCCCCTATCGTGTTCGGGGATATCATTCGTTCCACTCCTTTCAGTCGCATTCTCAATTCTTTGCGCTGACAATCCCAAGCCTGTGCTATTAATAGCCTTGGACAATAATAGACGCGCGCACTGGCGGAACATACTAGAGGCAGCTATGAGTCAAGCTTGGCGTCTACCTGTCCACCCTGGAGAGGGTCAGATATCACCACGAAATGGAATCAGTGGCCAGGGGGAGCAGACCGGATCATGCAAAGACGATATCCTTGACCACGATGTGATCCGTGGAATGAAGTTCTGATCGTGGTGGTGGCGTTGACATTATAGGAATTGTGGGTGATCGCACAACAAGAACGCTGGGCAACGTTGTTGCAACATGTACATAGGCAGGTGTGGTGCTGCCGTAGACATACATGGGGGGAGGAGAATGGTGAGTTGCACAACGGGGGGTCTCGACAAGCCACTACTTCCTCCATTCCAATCTCGATCAACAAGGGGATGGTGATTTCCACTTCGGTAGTGGCAAATATGGTGATGTGTGGCCAATGGTGCAAGTGACAGACGAGGTGCCTTACCCGTCGGAGTAACCCTCAAACAACACATGTCATCTTCGGTGATCCAGCTCGAGAATAGTGCCAGGTTCAAATACAGATCGGGGGTGCAGTAGCGTCCGCTCAAGTATATTGCAATTGTAGTGCTGGTTCTACTCCATGTGGGTAATTGTAACACACATCTAGGGGGGGTACTCAGAATGGCTTGTCCGACGCGGGCGTCTTGTCTTCAAAGTAATCTCCGAGCTGAAGGAGAAGGTGGACGAGTCGGATCAGGCGGGCGAGAGACGTGATACTGTGGTACTCACGACAGGAATGTGGGTAAGGAAGTTGTTCCGGACAACTGGTGTCACAGACAGGACCTAGAAAGAAAGAAACAAAACAAGTATGTCATGTTAGCTTTGGGCTGTCATGCATGAACTATAGACGTACGAATAATGCCGCCGTGCCAGCACCGAATCCCCACATCCCGAGAGAAGGTCCCCAGTTCCGGAGGAACTAATGACATAGTTGTCCGTCCAATGGTCAGAACGGCGCCCAGTAATAACGGTATACACACACGACACGAAACTTACCATTTTAGGTTGGCCTAGCGGTGAAGTGGATTGGAAAACGACACGGGCCATCGTTGCAGTCTTGTCCTGGATCTATAAGTGATGGGGGTGGTCCTGTGGTACTTTGCAAAAACGGAGTAGGTGGCCTACGGAGACAAGCGGAACAGATTATTTCCCACGTACCTTGCCGCGGACTTTGAAACGATGCTAAATGATGCTTCTTCTCGGGACCCGGGCGACGTTTTAGGAAGGTTAGCTATGATGTGTATTCGAACTATCAGGGTCACCAACACCCGCCGCTACTTTTACTTAAAACTATCTGAACGAGCAGAGGTTATTCTACTCTCCGTTTGGAAGGACATGCTGTAAGACATCTTTTTTGTGCCGCTTAGACGCTCGGGGGCCAATGAGAAGGCCCCGTCAAATACAAGAGACTGTTAAACACATCTACAATGTGTAGCCGAGCAAAAGTGCTCACAATAGTCCCCGTTTGGTTAAGCTTTATCGTAAACCCCGTCCCCATCCAATCAGAGTGCTTCCTGAGTATTCAAAAACTCAGCAAGCGTGTAGCGTAATTCGACGATTTTGCTGATGCAGCCGTTCTCGCTTGTTGCTTGGGCAGAGTTAAAGTACTACGCTGGCAGCGTGTCCCAGCTGGAAGACGTGATGTGGATGGTTTGGGCAGTATTTAATTTTTTTGTTGGAAAAGATTTTTCATTTAGGGCGCTAAATACATATAGTACTGTTGTAACGCCCTCCCAGGCAGACGGTTGATTGGGAGTCAACTCGGTGACCAGGTCTGCTGAGAAGTGCTACATTTGATCGCTCGCTCTCAAGTCTCGAGGCGGTCGAGAATAAACGGTGGTGGAATAAAAAATTTCCAAGAGGGTTAGTCCAAGGGAAAGGAAGCACACATGCCCGCGCTAGAATGAAATCCAGAGGGGCCCAGTCCGCGTCAGGATAACAATTGCTATCTCCCCCGGTCCTCAAAACCGCGAAATGAATGTTTGAATGGTTGCTTTATTTAGCTTGAAAAAGAAAAAAACGTGCCCACTTATTCACATGGCCCACAACGATGCTCGGAATTCGTCTGTAGTGTCCCGCTGAAGCCTGATCGGATTGTCGTCACTTTCGCCCTCGGGTCCAATCGTTACACAGAGCAGTAGAGACGCTATATTTTCTGGCCCCCAGTTATGCACTGCGTCTAGGTCTCTTGAGCCAGGCACAAACCGCTGGCACCTGAGGAATTGTCCGTATGAGAAGGCTGTCCTGTGGTTATGCTTAAAAATAAAACTGATCAGTCGCACCAGGACTACGCAATCTGAGGACCATCCCAACAGGCAGGCGATGCCCACCAGGCATGAAATAAACTTTGGTTGACCTGGGCTAGAGTTTGATCTACCAAGGACCTTCGGTTTGGATCCCCGCACCAGTGAGGGCATCGTTGGACAAACATCTGACGTTCGATCAGTTGATTGAGCAAGATAGCGTTTATGAATCTGAAACGGTGTGGATATATGAAAAAGAATAGGAGTTCACAGGGCATGGCTCCGAAAAAGCATATTGAAATAGTAAGGATGGGACGCGAAAAATTTGGGATGAATTCTATCCCCTTCTGATACTCCAACGGACAGCCAGGTGAAAGCGTCTAACCCTGTCGAGGAAAGCCAGGCAGACAAGGCACAGAATGGCAACCCTGCCGTTGAAACATTCCCTTCTTAGGGGGCACCTGGTGGAAATTCTACTGTTCCATCCCAATCAATGACTGGAACCTTCTCTTGGCGATATCAGTTCGCCGCGATAACGTTTGGTATCTGACATACCCACGTCACCTCCCAGTGAAAGCAGGGTTATCCCAGATCGTGACGCTTCATGTGGGTTCACGACAGCGGTCTGCGAAGGTGGGCCCTCGGCGCTCTGCCTTCATGTCCATGACTTTCCAGAAGTTGCAGCCCTTCCCCTCGTTCTGTGCGCCGGCATAACACGTCCACCAGTACCTATCCGTCTTGCCATCGTGTCGATTTTTCATGTCGGCCCTCAGGATGGTAGGAACACCACATTTGCACCTTGGGGTGGATTTGGGATTGAAATCTGGGCGGTAAAATCGGAAAGTGATGTTGATTCTGCAGTTGGTCGGTTCGGGGGATGACGACGGTCTGGATGGATGAGAATGAAGGGGTCGATGGAGGTCCAGAACCGATTGCGGTGGGATGGAATGCTTAAACGACTCTTGTGTCGCCGCATGCATGATAATCAGCTGCAAAGACACAAATCAGCTGAAGCGCGAGTGAGATCAGGCAGCTGTTGCTGACAGAATTGTGCAGTAAGGGAATATTGAACGTCCTAGCATGTCGAGTACTAATTTCATCCAAAGGCACTACTTCGCGCAGCCTGAACGTCCTAGTCGTACCTGGCCGTGATCAGCACCTCCAGTTCGTCCCTAGGAAAGAGGTACTGCTCACCGAGACTCAACGACGCGATAGTGGGATACGGTCCCAAGTACGTTAGTTGGTCCGAGTGAAAGCCGACGCTTTCCTTCCCGCCTTCGTAGCAATTCGCGGCAGCGACGTTCGCATGCCAAAGTTGATCTGTCGGTTTATGTCCAGCCCACTCCAGCGGAAACCGATCACGTTTGGACATCTCTTCGTTCACGACTTTCTCGACATACTCGCACGCAGCCTCCATGACCTCAGGGAATACCTCCGGGGGATCTGTCTTGCGGCCGTTGTACCTTGAAGGCTTGTCAATATCCTGCAGCACGGGGGGTTATAAAGAGAACACAACTTGCCAGTATTGAGCGGCCTCGTGCCATGATTCGTCTGTGCTGTGCTTCCTTACGAAGAACGATGTTCGGTGGGGGCTCTCCACCACACGGTCAAAGAGCCACCACCGGTTGCGCGTCCACGAGCGGGACAGGTCCACCATGTAATAAAACAATTTGCAAGCGAGTTCCGGCGGCAAAATGGACAGATGCTGAGTACAGGGTGTATGTTGTGCCACCATGGTGGGGTTGGAAAGGGTGAGCGGAGGTAAACGAGGTATCGAGGGTTTGGCAGCGGGATTCTGGTGTAATACGTCCATCAGATTTATAGGTGGCTTCGACGGCGAACCAGAAGATGTTGCAGGTACAGTGATCTTTTCGGCTGTTCCGGAATGGAACACATCGCGCTTCTTGGAACTTGGGGGCTTCTTCGATGGGGGTCTAGACCCGGAAGTGAGCCAGTTGGTCAAGTCAGACGAGCTGGCCTTTCTCTTTGATGCGATGACAGGAGTTGAGTTATATGTCGCGGTGATGAGATCGGCGGACGCTTGCACGTCTCCGTCACACTGTAGAAGCGCGTCAAGCACGACAGTGGTCTCTGGCTGAGGCGCGGTAAGTAGACTGAGGACCATAGCAATGAGTATGTCCGTATCTGTGTCCATTGTGACTGTCGAGTCAGGGGAAGATTGCCCGAGCGTGATTAGCAAGTACTTTGCTGTAGAACAGCAAAATCTGATAGTAAGCAATCTGACTTGGAATGCTCCTTCCAGAAACACTTGAAGCTGTGTAAGTAGTGAATATAAGGAATGGAATCCAGTCTCTTGAGTCTTAGACCTCGTCGTCAACGCCGATCCCAAGCTTTTCCCGGCGAGTGAACGCAATGGGTAGGACCGAGAGCACGCTCTTTCGCGGCCCAACCTATCCAGGATCCAAGGCTCCAACACATCTCCTATCCTGCTTGGTACGTCAATTCATGGCACACACTTGGCGTTCCATGCCAATCTGATATCGAACGCAGATATTATTTTCGCTTGCAACAGCGCTTTCATATCTCTTCCTGCAAGCTAGCCCTTTCCGACTTGGTCTTGATCTCGGTCACCAGCCTGCCAAATCATGGGCACTAGGGCTCGCAGACCACTGCAAAGACGTCCAGCCTATCCCCGAGTCCGAATTTTTGGAGCGCCAGCACAAGCTCGCGCAGGCTCTGCACCAGTTGAATGCATCGGCGTACATCGCAGAGCCTGGGGCCAGTGCTCAGTTCTTCGGCAACATCTCTGGCGCCTCGTGGAACTTGTCTGAGCGTCCGCTATTACTCGTCGTATCTCCGGTCATTCAGGGGGACCAATTTGTGCCCAAAGTCACCGTGCTTACCCCCTATTTCGAAGAAACCCGTGCCAAACAATTGAAGATTCCTGGAGCGGACGTCTCGTATGCCTCGTGGAAAGATGACGAGGACCCTTATATTATTGGCGTAAAATCTATCTTTTTATCGATTGGTTCCAGAATATATGTCGATGGAATGATCAGGCATTTCATCGTCGATGGCTTGCAGAACGCCGCACCAGGGGCCGATGTGGTTTTGGCACCCCCAGAAATAACTTCCTTGCGCTCCCGCAAATCACCGACCGAACTCGCCTTGCTCCGATGCGCTAACGAGGTGCGTTCACTTTCTGATTTCGAACTCCTATTCGCCTCACCCAAATGAATTAAGGTCACACTCCTCGCCATACGGGCAGTCCAGAAACAGATGTACATTGGGATCCGGGAGTCACAAGTACTAGATCTAATGGACCATGCTCTAGCAACAGCTGGTATAGAAAATAGATGGGCGCTCGTACTTTTCGGGGGTAAGCAGGGTCCCGCCCCCTCCTGAGCCCTGGATTGATTCCCGCGAACTTATTCCAGAAAATGCCGCCCTCCCCCATGGATCTGGGTCCGACCGCGAGCTTCGTGCATCAGATTTCGCCCTCATTGACACTGGGGGCACATTATTTGGATATAATAGTGATGTCACACGAGTCAGTCTTGATGATGGGCTCGGTTTATACAAATACGGCTCTGACTTTTGTGGCTAGACGTTCATGTTACCGGATAGTAAATTATCCGGTGGGCATCGCGAGCTGTGGTTCACAGTGCATATTGCTCAAACTGCAGCGCTTGACGCCGCCAAGGCGGGCGTCGTTACCGCTAGCGTCGACGAGGCGGCGCGTTCGATTTTGACTGGGCGTGGGCTGGGCCCATATTTTACGCATAGATTGGGCCATGGTTAGGCTACCATGACGTGCCTCTGCGATGCCTAAACTTTGATTGACGCTCTTCGCAGGAATTGGACTAGAAGATCACGAAGCTCCTTATCTTCGAGGCGGTTCGCATGATATCATTCAACCCGGACACACATTTTCTAATGAACCGGGTGTGTATATCGAAGGCGAGGTGAGGATACTGTTGCATCTCCTCGGTGATGATGCTAAGTACTTGCCCGGTTTGGACAGGTGGGCATTCGTCTGGAAGACTGTTTCTATATCGATGAAGATGGGGATGCTGTATACCTAACGGCTAATGTTGGTGGGCAGGCACCGGATCCCTTCCATCCATAGTTCGTGTTGACGTAAGGCTGACGGAAATGATGAGTTCCATCAAGATGTCTTTCCGATAACAGATAAATTAGAGGGCAAATGGGGTGAAGCGTTGATGATAACCAGGAAAGTAGAGTGGTCCATGATTGAAACCCAGTTAAACACATTGAAGCGAGTTACTTTATTATTGCGCTAACATACATGACCACAAAATCCACAAAGCTAGTACTACAATTCATTAATACGTGGCCAAGACAGCCACAGTGTGGCTCCAAACAGCCAAAATAAAGGCATCGAGGGACAAATCTATAGCGGCGGATATTCCCCAAGAACACGCGGGGAAATAATATGCAACAGACGGGATAGCTGCAAAAGTTTAGTGTAGTCGTGTGATAGTGTAGCCAATAAACCGAGTCCAGACCATATGTATGCATAGGTGAATTGATGGCATAATATAAGGGGAGACAACCACACGGCTGCCAACCCACGTTTAAAGGGCCCCAAGCGATTCGTCAGGAGTTGGTAAAGGGAGCGGGACTGCTGCAGGAGAGACCGGGGTCGACGACGTGATGGGTGAAGGGCGACTGGGCACAATCCCAGTCAGCGTGACATCTTGTGAGGCGTATCGTGGGAACGGATTGCGAGTATGCATCCTGGAAACAGGTGAGGCTGCATCATGTCAGTGGATGTATCAGACGGCGGGGAGACCATAGCTGCCAACCTAGTACTTGAGCGTGCCATCTCGACGTCATTTCGGCGTAGTGATTGTCCCAATTGCCAGCAAAGGTCTCACTGAATGGTTCTGGAGAACAAGTTGGGGCACGTTTCTCAGCATCGTTGTCATCCGGCGCGTGGTGTTCTCCCCTTGAGTGGGCGACGTCTAGTTTTGTCCTAGACCTGAATTGTACGCCAAAGGGTGCCGCACCGTTGCGACGTGAGCGTAGAACTGGAGAGGTAGGGGGAAAAATGGCAGGGCGTAGGATGGAAAGAAATTCCTCGAGGGCCTCTGATGGCAAGCTGGAACTGTACGATCAGTGGAATCGATTAGATAAATGGAACGACAAGAGCAAACGATCAGATCGCATCGGGCTGCCATGCACTTGGCGATGGTGCAGAAACGCACGATAGGACCTGGGATCAAACGGAGACACGTACAGGGGAGATGCTCGGGAGGAACATGGCTCCTTATCAGTAGAGGGGATGCGAGGGGGCGTCTCGACGTTTTCGTTGTCCTCCTGGATGACTAGATGGTCTGTATCATGGGCCACACTAGAAAGCCTCAGGTGGGCAGAGCGAGGGACAAGGGGGTGGACGGGGGTGACCCGGACAGGACGAGGGGCAACCAGGAATGGATTGTCATTGGTACTAAAGTTCATGGTTGGAGGAGGTTCTTAAAGACGTGGAGCAATGCAGATTTGACAGTGGAGTGGGCTTGCAAGTAGCAGTGGAACGGCGACGACAAAACCAGCAGCTCGCTGACGCCGACAACGTCTGCGTGTGTGTCTGTGTTTGTTCGCATCGTCTATTTTGGAAGTACCTCCACATCAGAACGGTGTCCAACAACCACGGAATGAGATGATGATCAGGTATTCTTATCCAACTTGAACCTATGTAGGTTTGACATCCGTAGGAGTCACAGATTTGTCCTGTCCTCTTCCAAGTGGAAACTTCGAGGGGAGATTGAAAGAGCTGCGCATTAGCCAACAGCTCACCTTTTTCAGCCTTTTACGCGTTCTCATTTCCGACTCGTAATCAAGCTCGTAATCGTTCAAATTTTAAAGTTTCACTCATCGGACCGACTCTGAGTCTACCAGTACTCCGAGGCGAACGTTTGGTGCTTGGAAACCAGCATGAAGCACAAAGCCACCCGAAAGACCCGCAGGACCAGCCTCGACACGCCTAAAATGACCCTCTACCCAGGCTTTGTCGTGCGGGATACCACGTAAATGTGCGCTTCTCGATTTCATTTCCTTGCCGTATACATACAATCGGTCTCTCCACGGTAAGGCGATTTTCTCATTTGCGAATCCCCTCTTGGAAACTAGTTGTCGTTGGGAATGCATATATATTACGTTCCAGTCCAACTATCTCCCCGCCATCCTTCCTCCCAATGGCCTCCAGTGATGCAACGGAGACATCCCCCCTTCTTCAGCACCCCCACGTCGAAGCCCAGGCGGTAGTTTCGCCAACGCCTCTCCCAAAAGGCCAATTCGCAGCCCTGTGCGCTGTGAGACTCGTTGATCCCATCGCATTCACCCAGCTATTCCCTTATGTGAACGATTTCATGAACGATCTGCACGTCACTGACGATCCTTCCCGCATCGGGTTCTACAGTGGGCTGGTGGTGCGCACGTTCTTTGATTTTCATACAAAACGGGCCTTAGCATGCTTTCAGGAGAGCACATTTGCAATTTGCCAGCTTTGCTCTATATATCCCTGGGCCAAGATATCTGGTAGGTTGTCTTCGAGCTCGGTCGCTGCACTTACTCACTATTCGGCAGATGCCATAGGTCGTCGGCCTGTTATTCTCGCAGGTCTATCGTTCATGGCAATGTCGACTTTGGTTTTCGGTTTGTCAAAGTCTCTGGCAATGGTTTTGATCACAAGGTGCTTGGGTATGGTTCTTTCATTTTCCCAACACTCTGGAGCGATTTCTCATCAACTGTCTAGGGGGTCTACTCTCTGGAACCGTTGCTGCTGTCCACTCGGCGCTGGGAGAAATGACTGATACGACAAACCAAGACTTCGCGATCCCTATCTTCGGGCTAATGTGGCCATTCGGGTCCATAGTCGGGTGCGTATCTCATCTTAAGATATTGATAGAGTGGTCTGATGTGTAAAGGACTTTAGGCCACTTATTGGTGGAACCTTGTCTTACGGAGCATCTAAATATCCTTATCTGTTTGGCTATGCCATTTTTGAAGATAACCCCTATTTCTTACCATGCCTCATGTCTTCCCTTCTTACTTTTATTGGTGTTCTCCTTGGTTTTGCATTCTTGGAAGAGGTATCGTGTTTGTTTTGCATCCTAACAAATGCATTCCACTTACTTATGCATGACAGACCCTCCCTAGCAAGCGGAAAGGGAGAAATGAAAAATGTGGTTTAAATGCATCCCATGATGCTGTTGTAGAACAAGGTCCTATGAGTGTCAAGGATCTGATGGCGTTGCCAGCTATATGGGCTCTGGTAACTTCCGGCTTCGCACTAAGCCTTATTGGGACGGCCTTTGACGTAGTATTTGTTCTTTTTTGTTACTCTTCGATCGAGTCTGGTGGACTGAGCTTTTCGGTGAGAAACACACTACAGACCTATCGACGTTTACACCGAACCTTTTACAGGCTTCCAAAATAGGCTATTGTCTCGCCATCTCGAGCTTCATCACGGTTGGGCTTCAACTATCAATAGTGCCTTATCTGCTGCGAACGCTTGGCCCATCGAGATTGTATGTTGTTTGCATGGGCATGTGGCCATTTGCCTACTTCTTCCTCCCCTTCCTCAATGTCATTGCGCGTGGCGGATTGGCTGCCGACGGTAAATTGGATGCGTCCACAATGGGATTGCTCTGGATTGGCATCGCATTCATTCACCTGATAGCCAGGATCTCAACACTTGCATACTCGTGAGTGTCCTATGGTGTGCGCACAGACAGATTCTCTGACATCTTAGAGCAGAATGAGTATGATGTTGGTCAACGAGCATTCTCCGAGTCCTGCCTGCCTCAGTCAATCCCATGGTATCGTGCAGTTTTCCATGTGCTTTGCGCGTGCATTTTCACCATTCTTTATCAGGTATGTGCACTGGTGATTCAAACATACGTTGTCACGTTGACATCTCTTCAGCTCCCTGTTCGCTTATTCCATCAACAAAAACATTCTCGGGGGATATTTGTGGGTAGTCGTCATGATCGCCATATCCGTTTTTGCCGGTGTCATGTCTCGCAGGCTCCTACCATACAGAAAAACCATTGTCCTGTGAGGAACGAATTCTCTGGATGTATAACTATCACACGATGTACTCACAGCAAAAGGAATGAATACTCCGATGATGATCGTCTCGATCATGTATGGGGTCACAAACAAACGATCGGAAAGACGTAAAAGTTTGTTCTTGCTTGACAAACAACACAATTTCATTTGAGTCCCCCTGGACTAGAACGCAGGACATAGAACGGTCGCATCAACATAGCTCACGTACTTGTTCGATTCGAAGTTCGAACATATTACGGGATGTTCTGCCAATAAGGACCCACCTTGGACATATTTCAGTTTACATTGCTCTTCCAAATTCCAATCAGTATCGTGGCTCAACAGCGGCAGGACCGCAGAAGACCATGCTTGAAAGAAAGAGGCAATACCATTGACATCTCGCGAGTTGCCGCATCGTACGTGCCACGTCATTCCGCAAAGAATTCCACCTTCGAAGTCGTAGAACCAATAACCAAAGAAATTTGGGCTTCCATTGTGCTTGCATCTTACAAACGATAAATTACAAGGAGCCGTGAACAAATTGGCCACGACCGTCGATAAATCGTGTAACGAACCACGACTTCGGTGAGGCACACTACGTCTATTCTCGATTACAATTTAAACGATACACCATTAACAGGTTCCCCAAGTGCATAGAGGGCATCGAGTTCCTTCTTGAATTTTGCATGAGCATCCCTGCGTCGTAATTTGAAAGTCGGGGTGAGAGTATTTTCTTCTACAGTAAATGGATCCATCGTGAGATGGATGCGCTTGATGGTTTCGAACCTAGTCAGAAATGAGCGCTGCAAATGTCGGCGGTCAGTGGTCGAGAACGCACCCAGCAAGTTTCTTCTTCTTTGCTTCTGCGTTCAACAAGCTCAAGACTTCTTGGATGACTCGGGGATCCTTTACTGCCTCTTCCAACGCCGACTTGTTGGTGGGCTCCACCTTCCTGCCGAGAATAGCGGATACTATGGGTGCCAAAACCAGCGGATCGGGGACAACGACAGCCACCAAGTACGATTGCAATGCGTCTCCGTGGACATAGAGTTGTTGGATAATGGGACTGGCATTATACGTGTTCTCAACCTTCTCGAGTGCAACATATTCGCCTTGAGATAGTTTCATGATATTCTAGTCGACGGTCCAGCGCATGTGAGTACCGAACGTGCGATGGGGTTGGAAAAGAATAAACGTACCTTTACTCGATCAATGATCTTGAATCGTCCAAACTTGTCTACTTCTGCAACGTCCCCAGTGTGAGTCCATCCGTCCTTGATGGTTTCTTGTGTAGTTTTCTCATCTGGAGGCGATCATCGTCCTTGAAGTTCAGTACAGATGGCATGGTTGCGGTCACATACCCTTGTAGTACCCCTGGAAACAATTCGGGCCGCGGACGCACAGCTCACCACGCGGGTTTGGTTTGTCGGTCGACAGATAGTTCATGGCCGGAATGTCGACGAGTTTGATTTCGATGACGGGGTTAGGAGGCCCAATAGTGCCCCCACTGGTGGCATCGCCGTCGATGGTGTGGGCACACACGCCGCAGTTCTCCGTCATGCCATACCTGCCTAGCTCATCAATGATACATTCCCATGATTGCATCACCTTGCTTACCCTAGATGAGAATCAGCCAAGCACTCAGACATTGAATGCGCGACGCATACCTTCTATAACGTCACAACCAAACGCGATTTTGAGGAAATCTACGACTTCCCCACTGATAGGCGCGGAACCCGTAAACAGCGCCGTAACGTTACCACCAAGCACAGCACGAATCTATGTTCAAAGAATAAGCCTTGCCATAACTTAGGGCCAACTGCCACATGCCTTGCGGAATACCAGCGCGTCCCAGAGTGTATGCGTTTTCACCCCAGTTTTGTGCAGTTGATCTAGCTTCGTCTGTAAGGCCGTCCGGAAGATGGCGCCCTTAAGTCCTGGTACGTTTCCAGCGGCCATAGCAGCTTGGTATACTCGGTTCAGTACTCGCGGCACTGCAGGGAAAAGGTGAGGTTTCAGGGCCTGTGCGTCCTCCATCAAGCGGAGAGGGTCTCCGGTGAAGTATCCGATGCATCCACCGATTGACATGATCGTCAACTCAACGATCCGCTGCGTAGTCAAACATTTAGGCAGTGCACTGTTTATCACACAAGTCTACGCACCTCATAGATATGCGCCAAGGGAAGGTATGATATAAGACAGCAAGAAGTTGGGAAACCTGCGCCAAACATAAGGGAATAAACACCACTTGCGAGGTTCCCATGTGTGAGGATTACTCCTGAAGTAGAATGAGGCAGACGATCATCACTTCGGACCTGATGTTACCTTTCGGATTATTCGTTGTTCCCTTGGGAAAGCCGAAATGAGGCGGTGAACAAATCCGGGCCATGATATCAACGTACTGATGTGTAGCATAGAGTTGCAACCTGATCTGGGGATGTCGCAAATGGCTCGATAAGATATTCCTCGCCATAGCGCTCGACTGCGACAATAGTGAGAATAAAATCACTGTATAAAGGAAACAATGCGTACCCTCACTAAGGTGCATTAACCGGATGCCAAGGGATTCCGCCCAAGAGCAAAGCACACTTCTAACTCCATCATCTAGTGGGTCAAAAGTGACGATAACTTTCAAACTCGGGATTTTCGCAGATAGTCTGAGCAGTGCGGCTATATGATCTGCAGTCGTGAATACGATCGATAGTTGTGCATGATTAATGCTGTCGAGTAGAGTTAGCTGAATGAGAATATGCGGGTCAAGATATCTTACATGTATTCTGCAAATGGCAAACGTCAAGGTCATCATTTTTCTAGTGTTAATGCTCCTTACCTACTGAATCCTTGCCCAAGGTATCATATAAACTGACGCCCACTTTGCCATAGGCTTGGAGTGCAAGATCCACTAATTGCCATTCTACCAATCACTTCGTCAGAAGAGCGATTATTATGAGAGGAGACGCGCTCACCAGGGCGGTTCTGTGACCATATTCCAACCGTTTCCAGGTCTGTTGTCTTGAGTTCACCTGTGCTGAACATACGGTGTAGCGCACTACCAATACGACGCCTCCTGACGTCAACTTCCCGGTAGGTCTGCCATATATATGGACCAAACTTCAATGGCGTTTTGGATAGCAGTTGTCTATGTCCAAGGAGCCTGGCATCAGGATCCAAGGCGAGGCCATTATTAAATACTTCAGGAAGAGTCGTCAGAACATTGACATCAACCGAGCCAAAGAACGCTGCTGGGGGATGAGGATAGATACTCTGACTGAGAGGTGAGAACTCACCATTTCGGTAGTGAGCTGTTTTGAGAAGAACGCTCTGTTAATGAAACTCGGCGACGTGGGACAAACGAACATGGGCGCACCAGTCTGTCCCGGTTGTTTGGTGCCTGGAAGGATAATGGACTGCTTCTCGTAGTTGATGTTGTCCGGGTAAGGTATACACTGAACGGGCATATCGTCTGGGCGAGTCCTTAATGTCCTGCACGAAGGCGAACGTTCTCGATGTTGTTGTTATAATCAAGCTTGAGACGCTCAGACCGGCAACCTGTGTCGTAAAGTGGCTTCCGCTTATACAAATCGTGACGTTGTTCCGGGACACTATCATGAGGTATCCTCCAGATTCTAATTCTCCTCAGCAAGTACTCTTCAAAATATGCTGGCGGGTAAGACAATCCTCTACACAGGCCGAAGCCACCCTGCACGGGCCAGGAGTGACCGTTCCGCGTTCAGCGCTCGAGTCGGCCTGCAAGTTACTCTGACACGTGATTATTAGGACATGTATCATGTGAAGACGTTTGGCCCATCAAGTCGAGTCTATGGATTGCCCAACACAAACTGCCACGTCTATTTCTAATCATGGGATACGTTGGCGAGCACTGCGGCCCGGTGTAGACCCCGTCGGCGACTTTTACCTTCACTGTTTGGGTAGCGACAGACTTCTTCTCGCCGCCTATGGCCTGCTCTGGCAAACACATGAGGCTTGGAGCGTGGTACCCATCGAGTGCTGCTATGTTCAATCTTGTTGAAATGCAGTTATAAGTCCATATCGATCAGAGTATGGAGTAAGTTCTTCTCCGTTTGCATGGGTGCTCTATGAGCCCGACCTCTTCCAGGGTGTCGGTGGAATTTCACCGTTCTGCTCCCAGGCTTCCTGTTCTCGTGGTCAAGGACTGATCTCCGTCTACCGTGCCCGCATGGCAACTTTCCATCGATCGATACTGCTTACTGCCTAGTTTGCACTCTGGTTTTTGTACCTTGCAACGAATTCATGGGCGCCTGCTCGCTCAGATTGTGTGTTTCCTGCCATGTCCTGGTTGTCTGATCGACAATACCGATCAATGATGACTCACGGGAGCTTGGCGCCGATGTGGAGCCACGGTTCGCAACCGTGCCTACAGAACATTGCACATAAATAACTGAAACTTTCGCGGGCTGACTCCCTGGATGCAAAAGGAGTCAAGGAGGAGCGACTGTCTTCTGATCTCACGAGGGTCCGTCTACGGGAGACTATGCAAAAGGGCTTCCTACACCTTGAATTCTCGCCGCGAAACGGCGTACCCAAACCGTTTCCACAGGGACTTCCATCGATAATCCCACTCTTTGTTTAGAGAATTGCACTTTCCGCATTGGCCGGAGATGACAGAGTCGCTGGGACAACAACTTCCGCACAATCAACGAAGTAGCTACCTGCTTTAGCAAGACCATATGTGAAACCTTCTGTCAGAGCAGTATAAAGATGGTCATCTTCATGTCGCCACCAAAGAGCCAACAGTGAGTGAAACATGTTCTCTAAGCTTCCTATTTCTCTTCTCGTCGCCACCGTTGCCTTTGGGGTTGCACGCGCATGGTTTCGTGTTCCTTGCACTCTTCCACTTGTTCAAGGTGCTCAGTGAAGTTTAACAAAACATCCTTGGTCAACATTTAATGTCGTTCAGAGCGGATAGACCCTATCGTTCAACCTGGTGTATCTCCTTCACAACATCTCCATGTTCGCAGCCTTTCTTCTAAAGCATTTTCCTTTTTGACACTTCATGGATGCAGACTGTTCACGGAGCTAGCAGTAAGTTGGCGTGTAATTGACACCTTTTTGCATTAAAACTTGAGACGCCTCCCTAGACTTTGCTGACGATGCTACCTACGAGACGCTCCAAGCATCGAGCTGTACCTCTTGTCAAGTCCTACAGGTCAGTGCACCTGGAATTTGAATCGAGTGATAGTGTACTGACACACTCGGAGGATATGTCCAATTATTGTAGGTGGATAGTATCGCCACCCATGAACGAGTGCTCCTCAGCATTCTCTGACAGGGGTTCCTACATTGTACTTCCATGACAAAACAAAAAACACGTACGAGGTGGTTCCCAACGGTGGTATGTACACTACGATGTGTACATTCAATTAATGGTTACTTCTGTTGTTCAGGGCTGTTAATATACTACGAGAATCGCGGTCAAGGGGATGCTAGCAACGGTGGCCCTGGCCTGAAGGCATTTCCTGCCGGATTTCGCATGGTCAGCGGGAATCCCATGCTTCGAGCCAAGAAGCCCGTTTAATTACCTCGGGCGCCAAACCCTTGATTAACTCGTTACCAACAGATATCCGGAGGGTGAAGGCTCCCAAGCAGAGCTCGCCGAACGTGCCATCACGTGGTCCTGCCTTCGATACTCCGTCAACAAACCAAACTATGATGGGTATTGAATCCACTAAAGCGCTCTTTCGGAGAAGTTGACCAACCCCATACAGACACGGATTTCCTACTACGGACTGTGAAACTGATAAGTGCCCCTTTCTACTTCCTCGTCGCATGCATGTGTATTGATAACCTCAAACGTTTCAATGTCCATATCCACATGCCTGCTTGCTGGGACGGAAAAGTATGCGAGCATTATGTCATTGCACAAACCTGGACCTGACATATGCCCGTAGAATCTTGATTCATCGGATCACAAATCCCATGTTGCTTTTTTGTCTGGTTTAGATAATGGTGCTTGCCCAAGCACCCACCCTGTGAACATGATGAAGCTCTTTTACGAAATAACATGGGACGTGCATGATTTTGCTGACCGCTGGAATGTCAACGATCCAAATGCATGGCCGTTTGTGTACTCGACGGGGTGAGTCAATCATCCCCAATGACTTGTTTTTGCTCAATAGGAAAGCCGCTCAGTGACCCCACTGGCTACTCCTCTCACGGAGACTTCCTTTCTGGATGGGATGTCACTGCTCTACAGAATGCTATTATCCACTGCAACAACCCCAATGACGCGACTGGCTCTGGAGATACTGAAGCCTGCTCTTACCTTACTGTCCAGAGCTCTTCTGCTGCCAACAACTGTAAAATCAGTCCGAGTGTCAGCGAGGCCATCACTGGAGTCCTCTATGCACTTCCTGGGTAAGCCGCAACCAACCGTATTCCTGACTTGGCGGGCTTATAAAAACGGGTTAATAGCTGTAACCCTTTGCAATTTGGCCCGGGTGACGCCACCATCTACAGTGACAGCAACTGTCCAAGCCACTGATTCATTCTCCTTGTCGCTTTGCATATAAGCAGTTGATTGCCGGCTATGTGGGAGTGCTTCCTCGTCGTGTGATGGGGCTACGAGAGACATCTTGCCGTAGTCTATCTGCACATTTAGTTGCAAACTTCTTATGTATTGTCCATCCAGGCTTGAATTTGTCTACAGACGAGTCTGTGTGGTTTTTTTCAGTTGCCAATATTCCGTCATAAGCTCGCCCTTTCGCACTAAATGTGAATGGCTGTTTGCAATGACCTGCGGAGCACATAAAGAACTGAGGCATGCTAGAAAGCAGGGTATTAATGCATATCACTTGGGCCTTTTCATGCATGTAGTTGGCCTATTACCATCTTTCAGGAGTCAAGTAAGTGTCGCGCCGACTTCGGAACATTTGTTTGGCGTTGAAGTGACAAAGAAACGGAATTGCAACGGAACAGAAGGTTCTTGAACGCACGGCGTGAAGCAAGAGCAGACGCGATCACGTGACGTCAATGACTGACGCGATACTAATTCCTGACGCCTTGAAGGCTTGACTATTCATTCATTCGGTCCGTCATCGACCTCCTCTGACGTTTCCAAACGCACTCAGCATCCATGGATGCTCGGAGGGCTGAGCCTGGTTCAGCCAATCGTGCACAAAGTCTTGTGGAACAAGTGAATAAACTCCAGGAAGAACTAGACTCCATGCGGAAGCGTTACAACGAGCTCAAGGAGGCGAAGGACAGGGCGGCCGTGCGCTACAAAGACGACTACAGGAAGTGGAAATCTTTCAAGCAATGGTTCATTGAAGACCTCGAGAGGGACGAGGAGGTCCGTCGAACGCTCAAAAAGGACGAATGGCGAGCATACAACAAGGCTTCAATGCTTGGAAAGCGCAAGCATTTCGAGATGTTGGGACCACGCTTGGACAATTGCAGTGAAGAAGGAAGCGAGAAGGAGAATTCATGGAGTGGGTCTGGCACGGTCGTTTCCGAACCGTTCCTAACTCAAGACCACAGACTCGAAAACCCGGCGCAGGAATTCACAAAACACAGATACCAGTGACGAGGTGCCAAGGACACCGAAAAATGAAGATCCACCACCCTTACCTGACACTGGGACAAAGACGTTTCGGCATGAGCTGAATACTGATGAAGGTTCGTGTCATTGCCATCAATAATCTTCTTTTGATAAACCTGCTGCAGATCGCCTCCATATGTCACAGATCTCTCGAACAACTCCACCAGATGCACGCACGCGAAAGCGCCGTGGACGATACGCACATGTTCCATCAGCTGCAATACCCACCATTAACTCAAGGTTCTCTATTCAGAAAGACCACAACCATGGTCTAGACTTTCAGTATGATACCGTAGTTCGCAACCAGGAAGAACGTCGACAGATGCTGGGCGATGACTGTGAATGTTGCCGTGAGGTAGGTCCCCGCATTGTAGATTGGTAAAGTGCTACGTGAAAACCAGATGTTCCACAGTATTATAAAGCCGTGGGACCTGTTCCGGCTCCGCAGCGACCGCTCTGGGAGTCCCCAAAGCGCAATGCAGTTGCTCATGCCCACCATATGCATGGCAAAGGCAAGGAGAAGGAGAACGCGGATGATATCGAACAACATAAGCAACGCATATCACGACATCGTCATCATTGGCATAGGTCGAAGACCCCCCCAGCTTACTGGGAAATCGGTTTCCCAGATACACAGGAAGCTTCCGAGATCAATCGGCGTGCCGCTGAGATGCACAGAAGGAAGTTAGCTGACGTTGAAACAGAGGCAAAGTGAGGCTCGCTGTCTTTTGCGCCTTTCAGCATTGTGATCTAACATGGTTACAGGAGTTGCAGGGGGAGATACCGGGAACGAGATGCATGGATATCATGAATACCCAATATGCGATGTTATTGGGATGGTATGTGTATAGATGTATGCGTAAAGGTGGCGAGGATCCGGCCTTGCAATACCTGCTTTCCAAGGCGAATTGGATGATAATGTCGCGCAAGCTGATTCCACAATTCCGCTGCAGCCATCGAAGTCAATATCAAGATACGAGGACAATTCAGTAAATGTCTCACTATACTGTGCAAATATTGCAGTAAAAGGGAGGGGGTGGTTCTATATGACGGTGAGCAAACGTTGTGCAGCAGTACTAAAGCGCAGCGTACCGTAAAGGTAACAGAATAGTGATCCGATGTCCTTTGGACTAATAGGTACGGGTCCCCTAAGGTAGTCTGACTAACACCATCTGTGCACTCCAATGTGGAGCTCACCAGGTAGTCGCTGCGGATCTTTAATCCGCAACATGAGTGAGAAAAGTGGGAAGTGATTCATAAATGCGAGTAAGGTCTCGCCACTTGCGTAAAGCACAATGAGCAACAGCCGGACCTGCTCCGGTATTCGTTAGTGATATTATACCTGAATAATCAAGATGTTGCTCTACCAGCGCAAAAACCGCATAATACACCGCGATTGTTGGAAACAAATGAGCGGCCAGAGTGAAAAGGATGGTCCCAAGCAGAAGCTGGTCAATGTCATAATCCCAGGGATCAGTGCGATTCCGAAGGACGTTGTACCGCTTTCCTGGGGACAGTTAGTGCGTGCTAGAATATGCGGTAATCCCCATACCTCGGAAGAGGTTCCACAGCGAACTTACGAGGGTCAGAATATGCTGGTATATTATTGACGAGATTAGATAGCATGCGTAGAAGTGGGCAGTGAAGAGACTAAGAAGGTCCAGGAACAGTGACACAGTCATTGTCAGCCCAACAACGCTCGCATTCTCGACAGTGAGGTCGAGAATCGGTAGAAAAGGGAGACATCTGGACAATAACTCTTTTTGACCGTCAGCAAAGGAGGCAACTACACATGATGCTCACTAGTCCACTGCGCCGTCAACCCTATGAAGCCGTGCGAGTAGAATCTACTCAGTTCTGTATTCAACTTCAGACCCGCGGGCCAGCTATCCAGCCACAGTAACACGCTTCGCATACGATTTGCCATGATGTCCTATCAATCTATCTGTAACACATTCGACTCAAGGAATCACAAGTTCGTCATACCTCCAAATTGTCTACCATCATTTCATTGAGGATGAATCTATTCTGACACCAGAATTGGCGGAAAGCGACGCCAATAATTATATCATTCAAAACTACCCAAAGGCTGTTATAATACCTAGATCATGGGTTGTTCAACAGAAATATTGCGAAGTGCATTTCACACGTACTCGTTGTCCTTATTGCAGGTTATGGAGACGTCTTTTCCCCGAAAAGTGGCATTTTGACTGAACAAGAAATGCAACACGTTGAGTCTTGTTTCAATTTGGCGTACTATCTTGCCCTCCGTTAGCCCAAGTTCCGATGAGAGTGAGTTATTAACCTGTGAAACTGAACTCCTTCAGCTTCAAGACACTTCCCGGGGATACGAACAACGAGACATGAAGGACGTTCCACACCCTGGAAAGTGTCGTTCCAGTTGGTGTTACAGTAGACTTGCTCATAGGCATATCGATGGGACCATGAAAAGCATATGGATTAAGCTGTTTATGAAGGAAGGGTCACGCCTACGCCTATGCGAGTGACGATTATGTGACATATGTATGGTACCGTGACTAGCTGTGACACAACGTGCAGGTGCCCTCAAAAGAAGCGCCGGGAAGATTATAAAGTAACAATGCTGATGTAGTGGTTGTATTAACTCAGAACAGACGATGTTCTCTCTTTTTAAAAGTCTTGGTACGTACTGTTATCGGATATAACTCATCGCTAGTGTAATGGCATACCATTCACTGTTGCTTGAGATGTTGAGTACGCAACTTTTCAGCGCATGCCCACGAGCGACACAGAAGCCATAGGAACGCCATTAGAACCACGGTAGCTGTACTTGCCTCGACAAGGGGCAGGTCGTGCAATGAGCCCAGGGGTATTTCGAGTTTCGCAGCTGGTAGCGAGGGAGCAGTTTCGGGTACTAGGAAATATGTAAATCGTCGTAGCATTTCGGATCGGTCAACTGGTGGTGATGAGGTGGAGCGAAACGATGGGTCCACTGAGACAGCGTCAGCAACAATGGGGAATTCCGGAACTTGTTCAGCGTACCAGATCCGGGACATGCCCAAAAGCACATGGGTGGATGAATTTCGATAGATTGATAATGCGTATCTCTGCTAAGAGGAGGGCCGTAACGCACATGGACTGGCACATCCACCACTACTTCTTGGAGTTGTGGTTCTGCAGACATTGCGCTCAGAAGAAGAGTTATATCTGACTGATCGACTGCGAATACTGGCAGCTCTAAGTTTGATTCGCCCCATAGTTCAAACGTGATGTTGCGGTCCGCGAGTTCGTACCGGTCAACAATAATACTTGGGGGAAGTGTATATAGCATGAACGCGGAGCACCCGGGTGCTGCTTTGTGTAGTGCAATACCCGCTGAAAGTGTGGAGTGGAACCCGCGACGAGGTGACAAGGCGAAAGAGAGGAGAGCTGGTGTGGACATGGGATTTGTCTGTTTACGATGAACAACTTCGAATGAGATTGACAAGAATCACGAAAGCAAGACGAGCACGAACGCCAACGAAATACTAGCGGAAGACCAAGAATACGAATTAGGCAACGCAAATCGTGGTATGATTCAATCTTGGTCCGACCCGTAATTCCCAACAGCAGCTCTTTCTTCCAATCTTGCACACCGTAGCGATGGGGGATCACAACCGGATCCACTTCCCTGAAGTACCAACCAGGGATCTCGCAAAGGTCATTGGTGTTATTGAAGACATGCAGGAACACACAAGTGTCGCTCCGGACATTGCTGGACACCCCGATCCTGAACATCGGCCTGTTTTCTTCGGCGCTGGCGGCCCAATGTAGGTCCTGTCGCCCAGAGAATTCATCTGCACATCATGACTCGGTCAGGCTTAAGAAGTTCGATCAGTCTGCTGCATCCAGTCGCAAGGGTTCCCAAGCTCCCACTCCTCCGCGGTCTGTGGTTGGCATAGGAAATAAAGGTAATGCGTCCAGTGTTATCCTTCACGCAGATGATTCTCAGAGAGTACACAGTCGCAAAACCAGATTATTCTGAAGCGAAGATTGTCCTTGCCATGGTGCGTATCTACAAAGCACTACCGTAGCAGGTTGCAGATGACGGTCAACAGGTTGGCTTACCTGCACGGGGAAAATCTTACCTTAGCAATAAGCTCATGCGATACCTCAAGGCATGTCATTCATCTGTGACACTATTATTTCACTCACCAGTTTACAGTGGCTTGAATACGACGTTCAGGTATAGCATCATCGTTGGTTTAGGGTGTCCATGCCGACCACATCCGCAGGTTTTTAACGTAGGCCAGCTAAGGCGTTCACGTGCCAAACAGAAAGCGCTCCAGTATGTATTGATCTGATTTTCAATCATGAAGTTCTGACGACTCCAACAGGAGTGGAATCCAAGAGGACCACGGATCTAATTACTTCAGCCATAACAATGCCGAGGCAACAAAAGTTCGCGAAAAGCTCGCGGAGGATAGTCTAGAGATGCTCATCAATTGGTTGAAGAAAGGGGGCAATGTCGGCATACATGGTAATCAAACTCGTTCATACTGCTCAGTGAAATCTTCCTCACAGTGCCATAGACGCAACCAACAGTACACGTCAACGACGGTAAGTATAGCTAAACTGGTTACTACTTCAAAGAAGTGACTCGTTATAGGGAAAAAATAGAAGCACGTGTCAAGCAAGAGAAAGGTATCCACGCTATATTCCTAGAATCAGTCTGCAACGATCCTGCTGTCATCGCTGCAAATATTGCACTCAAGGTGTCTTCTGGGGATCCTGACTACAAGGATCTTCCGAAGGAAGAGGCTGAGCGTGATTTCATACGACGAATCAAAGAGTATGAAGCCGTTTACGAGACCATTACCGAACCGCATCTTTCGTACTTTCGAATTACGGATGTGGGCAATGAAGTAACCTTGTCGCGAATCAATGGTTACCTGCAAAGTCGCATCGCTTTCTACCTCATGAACCTTCACGTCAAACCTCGCAACATATTCTTCTCGAGAGTGAGTTGTGCCTGGTCAGCACTAACTGCGCTGACAAACTCGCCTTGGATAGCATGGTGAAAGCCAGTTCAATGTTGAAGGAAAGATTGGTGGAGACTCCCCTCTCTCTCTGCGTGGGATGGAGTACGCTCGGGCCCTTCCGGAGCTTATCCGTAAACACATCGGCGATGCACCTCTTACTGTAAGTCAAGGGCCCATGCTAACCATCTGGGGGAACTCACGTCTTTGTTAGATCTGGACCTCTACGCTCCAGCGTACAATTCAGACAGCCCAATTCTTACCCTATCCAAATTTGACGTGGAAGTCTTTAGACGAACTGGATGCTGGTGTCTGCGATGGAATGACATATGAGGAGATCGAAGTTTGTGTCGACTCCACGAGTCATTTAATTCCTTGGGCTAACACGTATCTTAGCTTGCATACCCCGAAGATTTTGCAAACCGTGATGAAGACAAGTTCAACTACCGCTATCGAGGAGGCGAATCATATCGTGACGTCGTTGTTCGGTTGGAACCTGTTATTATGGAACTCGAACGGCAAGAGAACATCTTGATATTTGGCCACCAGGTAACCAATGGACTGGCTTTGTGATCGTATGACTGATGTTTTTTTTTCTTAGGCTATCTTACGCTGCTTGTGAGTCTCTCACATGAATGACTTCCTTTGTGCTGATGCAAGCTCTGCAGATATGCATACTTCCATGACCTGCCACAGATAGACCTCCCATATATCAAGATCCCGTTGCACACGGTTATCAAGTTGACCCCGAAAGCATACGGTTGTGACGAAGAAAGGTTTGGGTTACTTATGAACCGGTGTAAGATTACGGACTGATAACATATTGTTGACAGATATACCTTGCCAATAGGCGCAGTTGATACTCATAGACCCAAACCAGCCAACCCCCACGTGGAATTACTATCAGTGCCAGCTATCAGTGCTCGGCAATATTTTGTAAATGACGTTTAGATGGGAACATGTAGTACTAGGGGTGATATAAGAGCGATAGAATGCTGTATCTACGAATGAAGGGGCGTAACTTGTATTTGAGCGCAAGACATGAAAGTGTACTACCCCATACAAGGGGGCCGGGTACCTACCACAGCTGTGCAACTTCCATAATAAAGACAAAGGCTGTAGCGTGACGTAGTCTTTACTGCGAAATACATGCCGACTTGTCCATGGATAGCAGACTTCTGCAGCGCTCTCTTTCTTCTGTTAGGGCGTTAATTGGTCTTCAGCTCGTCTCACGGCTGTTCACATTCGTTCTCAATCAAGCTCTCGTTCGCCTCGCGTCTCCTCGAGCGTATGGCACCGTCGCCGTTCAATTCGAACTGCTCACTAGCACTATCCTGTTCCTCAGTCGTGAAGGCATCAGAAATGGGTTGCTACGCGTTTGGCCACAGAAAAGGAAGGACATGCAAAGCGACAAGAGTTTACAGGCAGCTCAGTGCGCCAACCTAGCCGCAGTCCCTGTGCTACTCGGCATACCAGTCATGCTCCTTACTGCGACCACATATGTGTATACAGCTAGTGAAGATGCTCGTCAGCAGTCTCACTTTCATCTTGCATTGTTCATATATTCTGTCGCGGCGGTTGTTGAGCTATGCAGTGAGCCTATGCACAATCGGTGAGTTGTCACCTTACCTTCTTCACCGAGTTTCCTCTCACGTTGATAGAGCTATGGGTGAAGGTTGCACTAGTATCAGAGTGAGGGCAGAAGCATTGGGGATCTCCAGCAAGACAATGGTCACCTATCTTGCTTTAAAGTATGACAGTCGCTTAGGTGGCCAGAGACTCACTTTACCGGCCTTCGCTCTTGGTCAACTCGCGTATGGAGTTGTTGTATTCGTCATGTACATGATAGAGATGCCTTATTTGCGTCTCTGGCCCAAGCGATTAAAATTGGGGTCTTCTGAGTTCGTCCGAGTTGTTAATAACTCGCCTGCCTTGTACTAACCTGGTGGTTCCAGACAAAATCTTCGGTGCAACTGGCTTGCTGAATTTCTCGATCCGACCATATTCCATCTCTCCCTGACCATGACATTACAATCCATCGTCAAACACTTTCTCACGGAAGGAGACAAGTTCCTCGTGTCATATTGGAGTCCACTGAAAGATCAAGGCGGATATGCAATTGCCGTTAATTATGGTATAATCTGATCTTGCGTTAATCATGGTCTCTCCATTTATCTCCCTGCTGTAGGCTCATTAATAGCACGGATCGTTTTCCAACCAATCGAAGAAATGTGTAGAGTTTATTTTTCTAGGGTGCTCTCGCTTTCGACAGGTACCAAGCAGGGAAATAACGATGACGAGTCCATAACAGATAGTGCACTAAAGCAGGCTTCAGATGCAATTACAACGCTGCTATCGATCCAGGTAACATTTTCAGTACTCGTCGTGACCTTTGGTTCCCTATACCTACCAATCGTGATGCAAGTCTTGCTCCCTCCCCAATACTTGGCAACGAGCGCTCCCCATGTCTTAACTGCATGGGTGTGGTACATCCCTTTCCTTGCCATCAATGGAGGGCTCGAGGCATTTCATTCAAGTACTGCTACTCCAGATGATCTGCGCAAGCAGAGCTGGTACGTCGCGTCAACCTCCTACGAATTTCTCTCCGGTTTCACGGCTTGTAGGTGGATGTTAGGATATTCTAGCTTATATATCATCTCGGCGATTTCTTTCTACCGGCTTGGATTTGGAGACGCATCGCTGGTGTACGCGAACATTGTCAACCTATCTGCCCGCATACTTTATACCATACCCTTTACCCTACACTTCTTCGGGAAGCGCATGAACTCAGCGCCATCCATCCTCGTTGACGTGCTCCCAGATTGGCGATTCTTGGTCGCAACCGCTGTGTCGTACGTGGTCATCTCGCTCAACGAGAGCAAGCAGCATGTGATGGAATTGTCTTCCCGTCGTGCCTGGCTTTCAGTACCTGTTTTGTTACACTTTTTGTTGGGCATTGGAATGGGCCTTGTGTGTGTGCTAACGTGGTGGACCACAGCTGGAAAGCGAATAGTCACCCGGATGAAGTCCAAGGTAGAGTAGAGGATTTTACATAGTCACCTCCGCAAGGTCACCGACTCGAAAAGCATGTACATTTTTATGTCATCCGTGAATATCATAGTTTGAACGAGCACCAAAGGACTGCGTGAAATTAACTCAGCTGTTGTGACAGGGGTCTAATGTGGATACTGTGATAAAGCTACAATATTGAGTATTGTTCTGTCAACATAGCCATACTATAAATTATCATAATGTTTGGTTGTGTAGTGGAGCCTTTGATGTTTGGCTATAATCCTACAATGTTGAGGTGCATAACAATACTATAAATGTTCATTACATTTGGTTGTCTCCAGATCCTGCAGATGCATTTGATTTTGATGTTATAATCCTACAATGTTGAGAGTCAATTCAACCATGTAGGAATACTATAAATGTTCATTTTGTTTGGTTGTCTCCAGATCCTGCAAGTGCATTTGATGTTTTCCAAAGTAGACTTGTTTTTTGGACCATCTTCTCGAGACGGTTGTCTTCATTGCATAGATATTCACTGGGATGTTGCATGAACAATTTGTTGTCCGAAGTCTAAGAAGTCGGATGGTACTTTTCCCACGGCTTCGCAACAGAGCAACGTATGCGTTGAAGGGAGTGAGTCGTCCAGTAGGTGTTCCAGTGTCTACAATGCATTATTCAATCGTCTTCCCCTGTGATCGATGGTCTGTGAATGCGTAGGCGGGGGTGATGGGAAATTATTGTCTAGTGACAGTGGTTTTAGAGCCATTCGCAGCAGAAATGGTAAACGTTCTGCTGAGAGGGGTGATTGACAAGGCGCCTGGTTGTAAACCATTGAGAACTGATGCTTTGGTGCGAAGCATCTGCACGAGCACATAAATCGGAGAGTACTGCAGCTCCATGCATTCGCCAGCGGTGAAGGTTCCTTCCTGTCTGGAATCGAGTACTTTGAACATGGTCAGGTGGGACAGACCATTACTCTCCAGCATTGCTCCATTGGCGTGCCAGGAACCTAGCTGCGAGTCACTTGGAGAAGAAAGGGGAAGAGGCATCGCGACCGCGACCGGGAGAGGCAACGAGAGAGGACCGGACGATTACGATGGTCATGAGAGGTCGAAGGACTAAGCCTTTGTTCTGCTGTCCTGACCTGCCGTGGCTGTTGTCTGCCCTGCCTAGGGACCATCGGTCATCCCGGCGGCATTTACTTGAAGAGCGAGATGCGAGGAAGGATCAAGACACCCAAGAAGTCATCAGCAAATCCTATACTGCAGAGGAGAAAGGAAAGAGGCGGGTTCTCTGCAAACATGCAAACTGCGGTAGGCATCGAAGAACATGTATGCGTATACTGAGTCATCTCAGATCTTCGTTGTCGTGGGACGCAGGTGAAGTGCATCCACCACCATTGAAACCGTAGCTCTTTTGTTATCAGTGATATTGCCAATCGCCAGAGTGGCGATCCCCCAGCCCTGGCCACATTGCGATCGCAGAGCAAACGTGCGACAAATTATTCCTGTGTTTCGACAGAATGAGGAATTTCGGCTTGCCAATGGGAGCGTCTTCGTTGTGGTTCCGCCTATGATATAGTGGTCACCGCATATGTCGTTCCCTCCCTACGTTCACCTAACTTTCACCGCATCCTAAGTTACAACCATGAGCGGACGCCTCACTACGGGTACGTTGAGCCGACCTACTACTGCACTCGAACTCTTACTCAAGAACACTGATCGGCGTTACCTTATCAGAGTACCCTGCTTACCAGAAGCTCCAGGAGATCTACAGCAGGGAGCATGCCAGGCTCGTGCTCAAGGACCTGTTCGCTCAGGATCCCAACCGCTTTTCGAAGTTCTCCGCCCAATATGTCGACGCCACCGATCCTAGCACGACCTTCCTCCTGGACTACTCCAAGAACCTGATCACCGAGCCTATCCTGGGTACACTTCTTGCCCTAGCGCGGGAGGCAGGGGTCGAGGCGCATCGCGACAAGATGTTTTCTGGAGAGCACATTAACACCACCGAGGATCGGGCAGTATTGCACGTTGCGCTCCGTAATTTCGACGAGTTCAAGATCGAGGAATCGGGCGTCAACGAAGTTGCAGACGTGCTGAACCACATGAGGGAATTCTCGGAGTCTGTCAGGAGCGGTGCATGGAAGGGATACACGGGCAAGACGATCGATACTATTGTCAATATCGGCATCGGCGGCTCAGATCTTGGGCCGGTGATGGTGACCGAGGCGCTGAAGCCGTATGCGAAGCGAGGCCTCAATGTACGCTTCGTATCCAATATCGATGGTACACATCTCGCGGAGGTTCTCCGTTTGTGCGACCCGGAGCGCACGCTGTTCATCATCGCCAGCAAGACGTTCACCACGCAGGAGACGATCACCAACGCTGAGTCGGCCAGGGAGTGGTTCCTGTCCAGCGCGAGAGATCAAGCGCACGTTGCTAAGCACTTTGTCGCCCTCAGCACGAACACAAAGGCTGTCACGACATTCGGCATTGATACGGCCAACATGTTCCAATTCTGGGACTGGGTTGGCGGGAGGTACAGCCTATGGAGTGCAATTGGGCTCTCTATCGCACTCTACATCGGTTACGACAGTTTCGAGCAGTTGTTGCGCGGTGCACATGGGATGGACAAGCACTTCAAAGAGACACCTCTCGACCGCAACCTCCCTGTCCTTCTGGGTATCATTGGTCTCTGGTACAATAACTTCTACGGTGCCCAGACTCATGTCCTCCTTCCTTACGACCAGTATCTCCACAAGTTTGCGGATTACTTCCAGCAGGGGGATATGGAATCTAACGGCAAATCCATCACTAAGAATGGGCAGCGTGTCAACTACCAGACTGGGGTGCGTACTTCCTTCGTTGCTCTGTGACAAGACGTTCATTTCAATCATTTTCTCAGCCCATCATCTGGGGTGCAGCGGGTACGAACGGACAGCATTCGTTTTATCAGCTTCTCCACCAGGGCACGAAGCTTATTCCCGCAGACTTCCTCGCTCCATGCACGTCGCACAACCCGATCGGCAATTCTAAGCACCACCGTATTCTCCTATCCAACTACTTTGCGCAGCCCGAGGCACTCGCGTTCGGAAAGACTGAGGAAGAGGTGCGTAAGGAGCTTGGCCCTGGCGCCAATGAAGCGCTCGTGAAGAGCAAGGTGTTCGAGGGGAACAGGCCCAGTAACAGTATCATGTTCCCTCTGTTGACCCCCCGAACACTCGGTGCGCTTATTGCGTTATACGAGCACAAGATCTTTACCCAGGGTGTCATCTGTGGTATCAACTCGTTTGGTTCGTCAGCCACATTTGTGTTTTAAGGGCTACTTGACTGAGCTGCGGCTTTGTTCGAAAACAGATCAAATGGGCGTCGAACTAGGAAAGGTGCTTGCGAAGAATATCTTGGCACAATTGAGCAGGCCTGAGGATGTGAAGGGCCATGACAGCTCCGTACGTCTTTTTTTTTTTTTTTACAAGTCGACAGTACTGATGCAAACTTTCTCATTCCAGACAACTGGTCTCATCCACTACTACCAACAACACAGGAGGGAGTGACGTGTTATCTGGTTGGCAAAAGTTATCATCCTAGATTACTGTTCTTGTATTGTTTGCTGCATCAATTGGTATTACAGTCGCCTCCCTCCTAATCGATACCGGCATGACTGCCGGAGTTGCTGTACAGCAGAAGTATTTGAAGTCATTGCCCCTGTTTGTCTGAAACCGAACGCGTCATTCCGCGAATTCTTCCTCTGCGGAGAGAGGAGTGTCTGGCTCAGGAAGAACAGTGCACCCTACTCTTCAGGAGCATTGCGCACAAGGAACGCAAAGTCAATTCAGGTCGTGTCCATCAATATGAGTCCTGCTAGTGGAACAGCGCGTAATTCTCCAAGCAACACAGCCGGTAAAACTCGTTGGCATTTAAGCTGCTGGCTATGATTAATGATTAACCTACGATGCTGCAGGTTCTTCCAAGAAGCGTGTCGTATCGGAATTAGAGGAGACCGAGACGCATTCAGAGGCGGATGGTACGATGAACCCATCAAAAGTCAAGAAAAGTGAGACCATTTAAATCCACGCGTCTCTCTGCGCTACGCAGCCAGTCAATTGATAGATCGTCAACTCAGTCCATCCTTTCTTCACCAAGCACACTCAGGCGACTGCAGCATCCTCGTCGCAGTTCCAGTGGTTGACGCCATCTCTCGGTCCAAAACGCACATGTCTACATGGAATCAATCTTTCTCCTCTTTGTCGCCCAAAGGTTGCAGCTCTTGATCTCGACGGCACTGTTATAAAATGGAACAAAAACCGCGGAAAGAGTGCGGAATGGGAATGGTGGAGGAAAGTTGTGCCGTCGAAGATGCTCGCTCTTCACCAGGACGGGTGGGTTGACCAGATGTGCACGGATGATGAGCTGTCCCCTGACACGCCTTAGGTACTCTGTTGTGCTAATATCCAACCAAGCACTGAAGGCTGATCGGCTGATGGAATGGAAAAAGAAGATACCCCTGATAGCTGCTGCTGTAGGTGCTCACTTGGTTGTTGCTGTACCGTTATCTCTGACCGACGTGGTGAACAGTTGCCCGATGTTCCGTTCCGTATCTTTGCAGCCTGCGCGAAGGATGGGTATCGTAAGCCTATGCCCGGGATGTGGAGTGAACTGGAGCGTATCTTCAAAGAGCACGAAGTGGAAATTGGTAGGTTTAAGGCTCGTTTTAGGATCCGTCAGTCGGTGTTACATTTATCTCAGACAAGGGAAGTTCTTTTTTTGTCGGAGATGCTGCTGGTCGTCCGAACGACTTCGCATCGACCGACAGGAAGTGGGCCCTTAATGTTGGAATACCTTTCTATACACCGGAGGTGCTTCAAGTTCTGTATCTGAGGATCGCGCCTATACCCTAACATGTTACAGGAATATTTCCTTAACCTCCCGCCTGCTTCATACAAGTTGCCTGGATTTCACGTATCAAGCCTACCTGCAGGTTGGTTGTCCTGCTTCGACACTCTTCACAAGTCTGACTCACTTTATAGTGGAGCTAATTATTCCCTCTAATGCAGCGATCTTACCAGACTCGTCCGAACAAGAGCTCGTAATATTCACCGGTCATCCTTGTTTGGGAAAATCATCCTTCTATCACAAACATTTCTCTCCAGCGGACTACACACATGTCAATCAAGACACACTAGGTTCTAGACCCAAATGCGTGAAGGCTGCGGAGGAGGCCCTGAAGGCCGGCAAGAGTGTCGTTGTAGGTATGTATACTTTCTCTCTGTCATACTCTTTGTGGATAGAGCGCGTACAGATAACACCAATCGAGACGTTGCCACCCGTAAGTACTACCTAGATCTTGCCAAGAAATACAAGGTTCGTGCGAGGTGGGTCAAGCCTTGTGTTCATCCACCATTTTCCAACTGCTTGGATAGGTGTTTCTTCTTTACCGGGTCTATGGATCTCGCATGGCACAATAACCTGTACCGTGCATACATCAAGCCTACTTCTGATTCACAGGTACGCTGTCCACGGCATGCTGAAGAGTCCTACTTAAGATCGTGCTTAGCCTCGAAGGGATGTACTGCCTTATCTGGCCTTCATAGGTTTTCGAGACAACTACGAAGAGCCCCAGGTCAGCGAGGGGTTCTCGGATGTGATCAAGGTTAACTGGGTTTTTGAGGGTGATGAAGCTGCACGCAACCAATGGAGTATGTGGCTACAGATCGATGGGAAGTAGTGCATTCCAGGACACGTAGCGCTCCTGCTTCCACCGTTGGTCAGTTCGGAAGGGCGCACCCCATGTGTTCGGTCCATATACAGTTCCCGAAATTGGTGGCTAAGCATAGAGGACTCGAGAATAACTGCTTGGTTTCTAATTTATGTACTACATGTTTGTCCCCTTGTCTTCTTTCCTACACACGACACACGATGTGAAAGGCCCTCTGTCATAAGTTTGAATCAAGTGCTGCAGCACCGCGTCCTGGGGCACCCAGAGGGCTGTGGTATCATCGATTACTGCACGCGTGCAAGGCTCCTGTACGACTTTTGGTATATATGCATACCAATATGCAATTTTAATGCTCCTCCTGCCGGAGGCCACTAAGGTCCTTTGTTGCCCTAAAGGAGGGTTCAGAAATGTGTTGTCAAAGTGGGGCCATGAACATACTCCACTGGTGTACCGAGCACATCGATAGCATCGATTCGTGTTTCGTCCTCGTCATCATGGTTAGACTCGACGAAAATCTATGGGAGTAACAAAGGTTTGCCAAGAAAAGTGACCGAAGGTCGTGCAACGCACATGGAGACTATTCACACTCTGGAAACGCACGAACCGCAGAGCGATCTGCTTCCCCTCGGTGATATCCGCAGTGCTCAGTTCTAAGACCTGGGTAAATTTGCTGTCTGCTACTCCTTCCACATCATCGAAGTCGATAGAAGGCTTGTTTACCAAAAGCTTGATGATTTTTGGCCCATTACCTGGGACTTTGGACTGGACGACGAGCTTGCGGATACGGACGGCTTGATTGAACTATGGGCTCATCAATGCAAGACAATCTTGGAAGAGCATGGGACGTACATGGATATTGATCAAGAGTTGTCCATCGGCGTCACTCGCCAGATAGGTCGACGACTCGGGTAGGTTAATTTTCTTCGAGCCAACAATGGATTTGAAGTCGTGGTCCGGCTGCTCATTGAGACAGTTGATCTGGGACATATCCAAGTGCTCCAGTAGAGAAACCTAGGGATTAGATCATTTATCAGCGTGATCGACACTCGCAAATGCGAGTAGCATCAACCTCATCAGGCTTGGTTGCCGCGGCCATTGTGGTTGTGTGGTGAAAGTGTGCCGGGGCAACGTACTTGTAGTTGATTAGGCCTGTTAGGGGTGATCTACACCGGCATACCATATTTCAAAAGAGGTAAAAACATCGATAGCAGACGAGGTATCAAAAGTATTACGAGGACCAAAGCGTCCACCATTACTCAAGAAATTTAAGACCTAGCAAATTACACACTCGTCCTTAGCCTGCTGGCGAGTCGGGCGTCCGACGTTGGATCGTTTGTTGCCCATGCGCTTCATCTCCGTAAGCCGGGCCATGGCACGCTTGTTTCCTTGGGCTACGAGTAGGGGTAGAGTCAGTAACACATGTAGCAAGGAAAGGAAGGGCGGAACACAACCTGCTGCACGCATGTACCATCGTTTCGCAAACTCAATGTCCTGCTTGATACCAATGCCAACCTCCGCATAGTAACCTACAGCATACTCTGCCTTGTTCAAACCCTTGTTCGCAGCCTTCCGTGCCCACAGGTACGCCTCTGAATCGCTCTGCTTCAGGACCCCTTCACTTCCCGTAAGATACCATCCACTCAAGGCAAGCTCGGCCTCAGAAAACCCTTTCTCTGCTGCCCTTGTGTACCAAGCTATCGAGCGTCTCGGGTCAACTGGGCAAGTGAGAACGCCATATTCGTAGCATTGTCCAAGCTTATACTGAGACTGGGCATAGCCGAGATGCGCCGCTTGGGTTAACAGCGCTTTCGCATACGCCGGGTCGTGGAGGACAAGTCCCGAGTTTGGCATTTCGTGCAACAGGGCCAACTCATGCAGCGCATGAGGATTTTCTTCGTCCGCCTGCTCGGCTGCTCGTTTTAACCAATTGATGGCTTCGCGAGGATTCTTTTCTACTCCTAACGTTCCGAGCAGGAGAATCATGCCCAGCTTGTACATGGCAGCGGTATCTCCCAGCGAAGCAGCCTTTCTGTAAAAAGCGGCCGCCCGCGGTGGTTCCCGTCTTGTCCCTGCACCAATCTCGTTACAAACAGCGACGCGGTACGATGCTGCGGCATGGTTCTGTTTAGCTGCCTGCAAGTACAAGGTGTATGCCCGCTCGTGGTCGACAGGGAGGCCAAGCATGCCTGTGCCATGGCAGTTTGCTAAGAAGAACTGTGCTTCATCATACGGCTCACTCTGGGTGGCCAGTCTGCGGATGGTCTTGAGTGCCTCCTGGATGAGAAAATCACGGTATTTTTTCACGGCTCGTTGGTCCCTTGCATCCCTACCAATCTTTTTGGCCGCCTCTATTAAGTACTTAGCGTACTTGAAGTGAGCCTCGGGGTCTGGGTCTCCCTTGATGCGTTGACGATACTCGTCGATGTATTCCTTGGTAAACGGAGGGGAATTTACATCCACAGCCTTGGTCTGCTTTGTATGGATATCGACAGACGCATTTCGCTGGAGAGACTGACTGGGTGTTCTGAGTTCGAATTCAGTCTCTTCAACTCCCAGGCCCTGAGGAAGTGATGGAGTGGGCCCGTAAGGCGCCCCACTAGGACCACCGGGACCAGGAGGGCCCGGATGATAGGGTCCCGGACCAGGCGGGTGGACATATGGTGCAGATTGAATCGTAGGGATGGGAGCTTGAGCAGGATACGCTTGGTAGGGATAATACCCGCTTTGACTCGTGTGCGACTGTGGTGGTGGGCCCATGCCTAATACATCTGACGCAGCGGCATAAAGAGCATCATATTCCCCTTGACGAGGTGGTGCTGCATGACCGTAATTTGGACCCATCTGCGGGCCATGCCAAGCATTCTGGTACTGAGTAGGATAGCTTGGGGGGTGTGAAAGTGTAGACGAAGATTCTGACGGAGGATATCCACTAGATGGACCAGAACCTTGATCATTGTAAGCATATGTGCTGCCGACGTCTGTTTCTACAGCTGGGCGTGATTGGCCGGCCAGATCGCCGTAACCATCGCTGTTCCGCTTCGGCTGGTAGGCGACGCCCATGTCGTCAACAGGATGTTGCAGGTAGGAATCACCAGGTCTTCGCGCCCCTGGCGGAAGAGTCGCATTTGGGGCTGGTGGTAGTGACGGATGCCGTGATGGATAAGGTGCACGGTATCCTGGGTTTTGCAGTGACATCGAAGTGCTGGGCCGGGGAACAAGATCAGAACCGAAGGAGGGAGTGCTGGTGCCGCGCGAGGCGGGGTCATGTAAACGCATGGCGTTCATGCTATTCGCAAGGGAGGCAGCAGTGCCGTGGGATGTCAGTGGCGAAATGGACTCGAGTTCCTCGTATGCTGGCGGGGGATGGGAAGGCAGAGATGCAGCAGAATGATTTGGGTGACGAGCCAGTGTGCTTGCTGAGGATGGAGAGATTGCTCAGTGGGGTTGTTAGCTGGGGAGTCCTACGCAACAAAGACCTACATGACCCGCCATAGAAATTGTCGTTACCACCACTAAGCCTGTTTGCACCGTCTGAGGGTCCTTCTTCCGGTTGGTCGTATGCCAGAGCAGACATAGTAGCACTTGAGAGGGCACCGAGGTTAGGTGGAAGCCTATTAGCTACAGTCGAGGTGATCCCGAGCACGGTGTTCAGCGAGTGCCCTGATTGTGTTGCATCACAGCCTAATCGTACCAGTTTCCCACAGCGAACACGTTGAGACGAGAGTAATACACATGAAATAAACAAGTGGGATACTACACCACGACGCCGTCGACGTTGACATCCTCTGGCTCCTCCTCTTCCTGTCTCAAGCGATCAATGTCAACATCCATCTTGCCAGGCGACGATGTTTCCTCCATAGTCATATCGGCATCAGCGACCTCTGCATTAATTGGACGACCGTCCCAAACCCATTTCTCGAAGACCCTCTCGATGCGTTGCCTCTCCAGCCCACCATCCACGCTCCTGATCTTCACGATGACAGCTCGTTTTTGGAACACGGACGCCGTCTGATTATTAGCATCGTTGTCCAGCGGCTCATTACCCCAATCAGACCACCGCTGATGCCATCCCTCCTCGGACGGATACGGGGCCGTGACTCTTAGCGAATCTTCTTCGGTCGGTAGATCCAGGACCACATCCCATTCAGTGGGTTGAAAATTCTTGAATAGCACAGGGACTCCCCGGGATTCTAATGGGGACCGTTTCCGTTTGACGCCGTGTCCGTTGACCATCGTTTTCTTGGCTGGTCGTCCGAAGTCCTCATCATCACTGGTGGTACCTCCAGCTAGCCGGATTCTCCATCGCAACTCTCTAGCAACCGCCGCAGGATCCTTGACGCGGTCGTTGGGAACCTGATCCTTGGCATCGCGCTTTGCGGGCTCAGAACCCCTCTCCATAGTACGGACTTCAGAAATCAGAAACCCGGACAGGGCTTCCAGAGATTCTAATACCTGCGGGGAGAACTCTTCTTTTGCCTTTAAATCCCGCAGGTACTTCTCACCGACATACCAACATAGCCTATAAGTTGCGTTAGATGTGTAATACATCAGGGATGAGCCACCTTTACTTGGTGAATAAGGGAAACCGGAACTTCTTGGGTACATGCGTCGTCTTTTCGATCTCCAAGACTTTTAGTTCTGATAAACAGTGTAAGAAAACATGCAAAAGGGCTTGGGAGGAAACCGCACGGGTAGCAATGTTATATGAGTGCAAAAAGTTGCCTCCAAACACTAAAGAGTCGACAGGAGTGTGCTAAAATACCATGTTCATCAATATTCCGGTGAACGAAGATCATCCACTCACTACGGCATGAATCCACCCAGTGGGAATAATCATTGTATTCCCAGTATTCAACGTAACTTTAACCACTTCATCAACCATATCACCCAACCACACATTAGATTGCAACTCCGTCCCAGACCAGCGCTCGTAAGCGGCGAGGTTGGCGGGTGTTGGCCGGATGAAATAAAAAATCTGCGGCATGGTTAACCAACTGGAGGAAAGTGGTGCCTGAGATCCAACCTTGCTTCCGCGAAGGATGTGGTAGTATACCGAAGAGCCTGCAAAGTCGATGTGCCAGTCCTTCGACACCTTAGCAATTTACATCATATGTAAGAGGGGAGAACGGCTCACTGTCCACGCAGAGGCGACACCCATCAAACAATAGAGTTGAACTTTGGGATATGAGTGACCTTTCCCTTTCCGAGTGCTTGGCCAAAACTTCTCCACCCAATCCAGTTCTCGTACCAGACGTGGAGGCAGAACCTGGTCTCCCAGCGGAGTACCTGAGATCTCGAGTGAGATAACATTCCTGATCTTGTCCCTCGCAGAAGGCTCTTGGTCGTAGTAGTCTGCCCATTTTCCAAGTGTCCATCCTGGAGAATTCGACTGCGAAGCAACGTCTGTTACTTGTGCGTAAATACCCCAATTTGTGCATACATAAATGGAATGCGTCAGCGCACCTATGACCTCCACAGGTGTCTCGCGACCAACAATATTGGCAACATCGGAGATGGTGCAATTTGGATCTGGCATCTTCATCCCCAGCCCTTCGGGACTCTCGATGACTATGGGTTCGTGCATGGCGCTCTCGTCACTCTCGAGCCATTCTATACCGACGTCCGCGCCCTTCATTCGCTTGAACTCGTCGGGCTTTATCGGCTTTGATTGGATGACGCGCAACCATCTGGTGGGGTCGGATTCCACGCCGGAGTTGAGATTCGCATAGTCGAGCTGTGTTCGTTTGCGTGCTGACTTACGCGCTGGGGGCTTGAGCGTAATCGTTCGGGAAGGCTTCTCGAGCACACACGGCTTGCAGTACCTGCACCAACGACCCCAACCATTGATTATGTCTGTTCCACATTAATGCTGTACTCGGCACACTTGCCATTTGTCTATTGCGTCAGGGTCTCCGCCGTTTCCTGCACACACCCAATGATACCATGTCTTACATGCATCGCATCTTATCCAATTATCTTTGGTGCTTGGTTCAGCGTTGGGGTCCTGTTGATTTTTGCAGTCCGGACATGTGTCTTCTTCTAATCGTGTGAGGTCTTGCACAGGCTCTGGGGCAGGAAGCTCGTCGTCCTGTACAGGTGTAAGGGACGACCTAGTCGAAATTGGGGAAGGTTGGGCTGGCTCTGAGACCTTTGGCTGTGGGTTTGACCTAGTGACTCTGCGTTTGCTGCGAGCCATTTGGATTGCGTCCACCAAGTAGTGGTGGGCTAGAAAAACAACCAAATATGTGATTACGTAATACATGATCCTCCCTATTAGTATGCAGTAGTCGGAGGTTCCTTCAATTGTGATACTAACCATTGATTGAGCAAACGCAAGGTCCTTCCTTCCGATTCGTTGAAGGCTCTACGATTCTGCCCTGTTGGTCGAAGATGGCATTTACCAAAGTAGCTCTGAACCTCTGCAATCTTGTCAAACCAGACGGCTGTACTTTGTTTTTGCAATCTTTACGAGTCTGTGCAGGTAACTGACTTTACAGAGATATCTTGATCCAAATGGTATAGCACTCGCTCAGCATATGCGACGAGGGAAAAGGGGGGATGGTTTGTAGGGGTCGATCCAGATGATTTTCTCGAAATGCTAACAACAATATCGTATGCATCGACTGCGCAGACTCCGGGAAGGGCTCAACCGTATTGTACAGGTTGGTTCGAGATCGAGGGATTACATCCCAGGAAACACATTGCTCGCACTCAGGAAGGGGAGGATGTGCTGAAGTGATGGAAATAAGATAATTCTACATATCACAGTCGACACCGAACTGAACACGAGGTAAATGTTAGTTTTGTTTCTCTATGAAGCTGGGTTTCTACCATGTCTATTCAGTCACTGCTTCTCGCTAAGCGCGGCGACACCTGGGAGTACCTACGTATACCCTCAGTACATCGTAGGGGGGGGGGGTGAGCCTAAATATCGAACTTACCTTGCCCTCAAGGAGCTCCAAGCTTGCACCACCACCAGTGCTGACGTGGCTGAGCTTGTCCTCTGCACCGTACAGTGCAGCAACCGTTGCAGTGTCCCCACCACCAATGATCACCGTTGCCCCCTTTTGGGCCGCTTCGATATTTGCATCGAGTAAGGCCTTTGAACCGCCGGCAAATGCAGGGAACTCGAATACTCCCGGAGGACTGTAAGGCATCAGCCAACATTACTACCGAGCATGCTCAAGACATACCCGTTCCACAAGATAGTCCTCGCTTCCAGGACAGTTGCACGGTACAGGTCGCGACTAATCGGGCCAGCATCTAGACCCATCCAACCCTCAGGAATGCCCTGTTCGAGGGTAGCGTGGCCAGTCTGTCTGCCTGTGAGAACATGTACCCACACAGAGCGCTAAGAACCATATACCTTGGCATCTTTGTCGAACTTGTCCGCAGTAACGAAGTCAACCGGGAAGACGAGCTTAACATTGTTCTTCTTCGCCTTTTCAACGAGAGCATGTACTTTTTCCGAGCCGGCTTGGTCGAACAAGGAGTTGCCGATCTTGTTTCGATCCAGGGTAAGTGCCTGACGGGCGTGGAAATGCGGAGACGCTTACTGATGCATTGTTCAGTACCTTGGCGAACGTGAACGCCATTCCTCCGCAAATGATAAGGGAGTTAACCTTGTATGGGTTAGTATGGATAACTTGTGTGGCGCAATCATTGGAAATCTTACTTTGTCCAGCATATTCTCGATAAGCTGGATTTTGTCTGACACCTTAGCCCCACCCAGGATAGCTAGGAATGGGCGCTCAGGGTTCTCGAGTACCTTTGCAAAGTACTCGAGTTCTTTCTTGACAAGGAATCCAGCGGCCCTTTGTGGAAGTTGAACACCAACCATACTGGAGTGGGCTCGGTGGGCAGTGCCAAAGGCATCGTTGACATAGACATCGCCCAGTCTGATGAGGCCCGCTCTGAATTGTGCAACCTTGGCTGGGTCTGCCTTTACCTTCGACCCATCCTTGTTCTTGACGGAGCCTTCCTCTTCGATATGGAAGCGGAGGTTCTCGAGAAGGATGACGGACCCAGCGGGTGCCGATTTAACAGCGATCTCAATTTCCGGGCCCACACAATCAGGGAGGAAGGTAACAGGCATTCGTAGGTGTATATCAAGCTCAGCTGCGACGGGCTTGAGGGAGTATTTTTCGACGACTTTGCCATCAGGGCGACCAAGGTGGGACATGAGTACGACAGTGGCTGCGCCTACAAGGGTCCGTTAGAACGAGGTAGTTTTTCTGGGATGTCATGGCTCAGACCATTGTCTAGCGCGTATCTGATAGTCGGAAGAGCTGCTACGATACGCTGTATGCGATACTGAGAACAGGATGTTTCCTAGCAGGAGGCACATACAGCGGGGTTGGTAATTTTTCCGTCCTGCATGGGGACGTTAAAGTCGACGCGGATGAGCACATGCTTGTCCTTGAGGACGAGGTCAGTGATCGAGAGCTTGTTCGCGAGCGACATGGCTTTGGGAAGGGAACGAGGAAAGGATGTCGGCGAGTGTTGCTTTTATCTTATCCAAACAGATAAGGTCGTGATTTCCCACGCTCCGGAACGACACGCGCCCCACAGAGCTGACGCCGTCGAACGAGAGCCATGACGGACACGCCCGCCTCCAACTCTCTCGGACTCAACTTCGACGCCCTCCAAATCAGCGACCCTACCGATCCAGTGGAGAGTGAAGACCAAGCACCACCACCACCACCAGAAGAAGAACCCGCCCAGGAACAGCCCACTCCATCCAAAGAACAGAAATCCGACAAAAAGAAGCCCTATGTAAACCCAGAACGCGTCAAGACTGGCGGCGCCCAGCGAGTATGTGCTCGCTTACCGTGTGGGGCTCCCGTTGACGCCTTCAATAGGAAAAAATGAGCGAGGATGACCTCGCGAAGCGTATGCAGTACATGAAGGAGCAGAACGAGAAGATCAAGCAGAGAAGGCTTGTAAGCAATCCGATCAAATACTCATTCGCGCGAAAATGGCTCATTGTCGCCAGGACGTCAAAGCGGACGAAGAGGCATTCAAGAAGACACAGGAAGAAGAGCGTGTAAAGCAGGCCCATGCACGCAAGGTGCAGGAGAATGTCGACCGTACGCGAGAACAGAATGCTCGGAGGAAGATGGACAAGATGCAAAGCCGGGAATGGGACTCGGGTAAACCGGCAAGTGACTGGAAGTCCAATAAAGTTGGCCAGTCAGAGGATGGCGAGCCCACACAGCCATCAGAGAACAGAGGTGGAGCACCAAGGGGCGGTCGTGGGCCTCACAGAGGTCGTGGGCGAGGTCGCGGTCGAGGAGGTGTCCGTGGCAGCCAAAGACAGGCCGAACAAGCCCCCCCAGCAGATGGAGTTCCCTCTACAGACAATGCAGCACTTCCGCAGGCGGCTGAAAACGCTACTCCGCCTTCTTCATGACTTTCTCGTCTGTCTTGACGATGCTTCGATACATATGTACAGGTTCACTTGATCCCCTTGCAGTGCTAATAATTCCATGCCATGTACTTGTATACTTCTGTCACTTTTGCAAAGATACATCGATTTGATTAGTAAGCTGCCTCTGCTGTTCTTTGGATTGATACATGGGTCGCGGAATTCTACTCACTGCCAATCTGCCCCAGCTGCAGAACCTCATAAAACGCGATCCCAATGGCTACAAGGAAGAATTCCTCCAGCAGTGGAACCACTATAACAGCATACGTGAAATATTTCAGATAAACCCCGACGAGCAGGCCCACCACTTCCGGGAACTGGTCTCGTTCATATCACAAGTAAGTCCGACCAGTTGTTTAAGTCAAACAAGATGTACGATGCATACACATCGTTTAGGTTGCCCAGTGTTATCCAAAAGAGACGGCAGACTTTCCCTCGCAGCTTTCGACGCTGCTACTTGAAAATTATGGGTCACTCACGCCAGATACCCGCAAGGCACTCGTCCAGAACTTGGTCATGTTGCGAAACAAGAACGTGATCACCTCCATTCAGTGAGGGGATTCATATGGTTTTCTGGACATGTTCTAATGATCCTTTTAGACTCCTCAGGTCACTCTTCCCCCTGCTCCCCCGGACAACATCGTCAAGTTTGCGTCTATTCATACGCAAGACTATCCTATCGGACATCCGGACCGCCAATCTCCGAACTAAAAACCACAAACTGAACCGTGCAGTACAAGCCATGCTATTTGGAATGGTGGAACGCGCCATGGATGCAGAAGTACTTGGTGATAAGGGCAAGGTTCGCGCCGCTGTGGGTCCTTCCGTCGAAAGTACCGCCAAGGGTGACGATGCTATGTGGGCCGTCATTTTAACGAAAGAGCTGTGGAGGAAGGGTATTTGGTACGTTTCATTCCCTTGCTTTGTTATGTGGAAATGGATGGTTCCTTAGGACAGACGCGAAGTCTGTTTCAATCGTTGCCCTTGGTTGTTTCCACCCTGTGATGAAGGTGCAGAACGCGTCAATACATTTTTTCCTTGGAAGTGACGACGACAAAGAGGATAGTGATGACGAAGGGGATGAGGTAAGTGTTATTTTGTGAGTGTTTCTCTCATTCATCTTGTCGAGATTAGGATGTCGATGTCAAAGGACTCCACCACCGTCGCGAAATCAACAAGAAGACGCGTAGCGGTGACAAAAAACTCCAAAAGCAGCTAAAAGCAGCCAAAAAGGTTTTCTGTCATTTACCCAGACATGTTTCCTTGCTGATCCCGATACAGAAAAGGCAGTCGAAAAATGAGCCCACTACACCTAACTTCCCTGCATTACAGCTCCTTAATGACCCGCAGACGTTTTCGGAAAAGCTCTTCGATGCCCTTAGTCGTTATGACAAGCGTTTCTCTCTCGACCACAAGATACTCATAATGCAACTACTGTCCAGAGTGGTAGGCTCGCACAAGCTATGCGTTCTTGGGTTCTACACATATATCGTGAAATACCTCACATATCACCAACTCCGTATACCAGCTATACTAGTAGCTCTCGCTCAATCTGTGCATGACCTGACGCCACCCGACGTCTTGACACCCGTCGTGCGTAAGATTGCTCAGGAATTTGTGCACCCTGGGGTAGGGAGCGAAGTCATTGCCGCTGGGATTAACGCTATACGCGAGGTGTGCCGACGGCAGCCGTGGTCGATGGAAGAGGACTTGTTGGGGGATCTGGTCGAATACAGAAAGAGCAGGGACAAGGCGGTTACAGCATCCGCACGGGGTCTCATGCAACTCTATCGTGAAGTAAATCCTGGCATGCTCAAGCGCCGCGAGAGGGTATGTGAATACACGTTTTCTAGTGCTCATGTCATTGATAACGCGGATATCAGGGCAAGGACGCTAGCATGGGGATTAGCTCAGGTCGCCAACCACTCCCCTACGGCCACTCAACCGGTGCAGCAGTCGATATCGAAGGGCTTGTTGTATGTTCCCCTGCATCCACGAACGATAGCTGCTCAATATTTCATAGCTGCTGGAGAGTCATTTGAAAAAACTTCGTGAAGAGGAAACAGGGATAGCTGGTGACTCTGAAAACGAGGATGAGGATGAAGCCGCTTGGCAGGGTTGGGACGTGGAGACAGACTCTGAATCGGATTCTGAATCTCAAGGCTGGATAGATGTTGAATCTGACGGCGAAGATCTGGAGGTATCGGATAGCGAGGACGAAGCACCTACCAGGGAGCCCACAACTACACAACAGGAAGGCCAGGAAGAACAGAACCGAGTGTCGACCTTGGCAACCACAAAGGTATTTTGCGCATTATGGGTGTTTCCATCGACTTCCGCTTAATATCGTTTAGATTTTAACACCAGCAGACTTCGCATTGCTCAGCGATTTGCGCATACAAGCTGCTACTAAAGCCGTCGAACAAGGTGGGGGCTCTCGGGCCAAGCGCAAACTAGCTGCCCTCGAGGCCAACAAAAAGGCAGTTGAGGCAGACCCCTCATCCAATACCTTCATTTCTGAGAACGATATCCTCGGACCACGGAAGAAAGTCAAGGCGGACTACGCTGAACGGATAGCATCGATTGAGAAAGGTCGCGAAGGCAGAGAAAAATTTGGCTCATTGAAGGGGAAGAAAAAGAAGGGTGCCCCGAGCAGTTCCACGAACCGGGAGAAAGCGCGCAACAAACCAGTGATGATGATCTTGAGCAGCAAAGCCGTCAAGGGAAAAAAGAAAGCATCTCTAAGGGAAAAGCAGCAGAAGCTGAGAGCACACATTGAGAGAGCGAAAAAGGCACATCATTGATCCCACATGTTGTAAGCAGTACTTGGTCTGTTTACGCTGGGTGGTTCAGGGGAACACACCGTCTCTGATCCGTTGTGCCATGTCATACCCAGCCGCGAAATGAGATAGCCTGGCATCTACAGCATAGCCCTGGTATGCGTTCAGTGAATTGCTTTTTGGCGTGCACAGTCCATATTCTCACCTGCTCGTTGTACTCTGGGTAGAGATTTAGACTCAGAAGGAGAGTAGGACCTGAGTAACGAGGTGTGAAGTATACATACCTTTCAATGCAGCATTAAGTTTGTCGAGGGAAATGACACGCTTCTCGATATGCTCGCCTTCGTCCGGCCTGGAAGCGGGTGTCTCGAGCGTGTCATCCATTGGCACACTTACCACCACTAACTTCATGTTTGCATTGGTCATTCCTACACATCCAGTGTGACTCGCGTACACAAACTGTGGCCTGTTCGACCGTGGACAATCTCGACCTACCGGGATCAGAAACGGTGACGGGAGAGGATTCTGCGACCTTCTCAGCCTTGTATCCGGTCTCTTCTTCCAGCTCGCGGATGGCGGCTTGTTCAGCCGTTTCCTCGGCATCAATCAAACCTGGAGCAAATCAGTGGAATTCATGCAGTACGTGACATCCACCGACCCGCGGGGAGCTCTTTATAAATACATTGAACATTGAACGGGGGGCATAGATAAACGACGATTTAGGACGCACCTACGACAACCTTGTCTATCGGCGGTCGGTATTGTTCGACGACGACTGTCGATAATGGGAACGCGTTTGTCCTGGAGCGCAGGATCGCGAGAATAGCCACAGCTGGAAAGAAAGTCTGCATCAGCGTCGGGTGTGAGACACCGAACAATCACACAGACCGTCTGTACCAGATTTACTCCGCGTCTTGCGTTCTGCGCATTCCCAAGTGCACTGTGATAAAAGGTTGCATGTGTGGCACAGGAAAAGATCGTCCAAACAAACCTGTTTACCGTCCTGGTCGATATAGTTTATTTTCTTCAGTCCAATCCATCTGCCAGACAGATTATGTTGGCTTGAGCAAAACGTAAGGGCCGTAAGTACCTTGCATCAGAATTTTCCAGTGGGGAGGTTGAAAGAACTTTTGGCTCCAGTGGCATCTTGGAGGAAGCACAGCGGCGCTCTCTAATGAGCGTGGTAGTGAAAGTAGACAACAACTTTGGGCCAATGGACATGTGGGTTTCTATGTAAGTCCGCCCCTATCCAGTGTATCCGGACTACATGAACACACTATCTAGCAACGATGAATAGGGCTACGAATCATTCCGAGCAGTCGAGTAATGAACCTCTGAACAGTCTCGCAGTCTCTTTGCAGCTTGTTCTGCAGTGAGATCACGTTGTGGTTCACCCATAACCTCGAAACTAAAGATGCGTGAGTGGAAATCAAACTTGTACTAAGCCATACACACCCAGCCATAAATTTGCGCACGCTTGCGCTCCGTAACAAAGGTGGCTCGAAGTGGACGTGGAAGTGTGCTATGTCATCTTCGTCCTCTTCGATCACCCCATCGACTTTCCGAGGAGGGAGTGGTCGCTGGTGAATACCCATCGCGTAGGCGAAAGAACACTCAAATAGATTGTCATATCGAATGCTAACCCTTCTCATGATGTCGGCGAAAGCGATTTTTTCTTCCTCAGTGAAATGAACCATGGAAGGGATATGTCTTCTGTGCGGCGAGACTGCAAAGAAGTGGATATAGTAGACGATGGAAACAAACCGCCATTGCCAGCCAATGCCACTTACTCATGACTTCGAATGGCCAGTACGCCCACCAGGGAACTAATGCGACAAAGTGGTCGTTCGTGATCACGATGCGCTCTGGTTCTAACGCGCCCAACTCGTGGTGAACATATTCACATAGCAGACAGGGGTGGTTGTTGGGACCCTTTGGTGCGTCAGTGCTTACCGACGTATCCGCGGCGTAGTTCCGTAGATTGATGAGTTCCTTGGTTGGCACCGTCGGAACTGTTGTTAGGGACCAAACTTGGCTGTGTGGATGAGGATTCGAACAGCCCATCATGGCTCCTTTGTTCTGTGACCAGTTTTCAATGTTAACATGTACTTGGGCATGTGAAAGTACCTCGAATATCTGAACATACTCGATGCCAGATTGAGCTCCTCGGCGTGCATAGACATGTGTCCATTCCTCGATGACCTTCACTACATCATCCAAACTGAGTGTGGGAAAGGAAAGGTCGTGTCGCGGGTGGAAACACACCACATCGCATGCACCTTGTACCGGTTCAGCGATGAGTAGAGGGTGGACAACTGAAGGAGCAGCGGGACCTGGGGGTGGTAATATTGCGGGATAGTCGTTCTCAAACACCATAGTGTGTTCGTAATCACCGTTCTTTTCCCCACCTGCACGGGTGTTGCCTGGACACAGATAACACGACGGATCGTACCGAGGGGCATCAGACAGTGTTACAGGTTCGGACTGGCCTAACCAGGGTCGTTTGGTACGATGTGGAGAGACCAATATGTATACATTCGTCAGAGGATTGTCTATGGCTAGTCAGTGAGAATTCTGCGCGACCAAATAGGACGTACATCGTCTGTGGGGGTGAGTGGCTGGATTGAAATCCATCTTGTTCAAACGACCCAGGCGACGAGTTGGATCCGGTCGACCCGCCCGGCCCGTCGAGTTTGTACCAGCGAGAATTCAAAGTCCGCGTCACTATCAAATGCAAGAACTTTGCAATATTCGCGCCTCGAGTGTAGGGAGAGTTGGCTCTGGAATTGTACACTCAATTCCACTGTGCATGTCTCCTTTGGTCCGCCGAGGACAGACAGACCGTTCAAGTACCTTGACGGTATGGAATGCGTGTTTCCCTGTCAGGTACGTCTGAACAGCTTTGAAATAAGCCTACCTGTTTGTTGTGGTGTATAAATAAAGAAGTTCTCCCTCTAGCTCTCTCTCTCGCGGTGTTTGACGACTTGTCACACAATGCACGTCTCTTTTGGTCCGCCAAGGAGTGACCGCCCAAGTACCTTGACGGTATGGAATCCATGTTTCCCTGTCAAGTTTCCACAGGTGGAAACGTGTTCCTGCGACTGAACAGATTTGGCAGGTAAGCCTCCTCTGATGTGGCCTTGAGGGGCCGCGAATGTTGTTTCAAGTAACTACATGACCCGGGTCTTCTGAACAAAGTAAGTCGGCAGTTTAACTCCCAGATGCACACACAGGAGCTTGGAATACAAGAGGACTCATACTCAGCACCCAGACACCAAGCTAGCCAACGACATGAACATTCGACCGTGGTTCTTGATTGAAACTCTTTAGGGATTCTTGTAAGTATTATTTTCTGTGGGACAGTTACCACGATGCTATTTTGATATCAAATGTTCTATTTTCTATTTTAGTGTTCCTTGCGCATTGGGAGCGGAGCTAGGCAGCGCCGGTTGTACTCCCATAATTAAAGCTCCAAGTTGCCTCGAGACCCCCCCCAGCTCTCCTTGCTTTGTTCGTACAAGTGTGGTATGTTCTCGTCAGTGACTTGGCTGGCATTTCTCTCTGGTGCCATCGTCTGGTTTACCAGCTGGGCGCTCTCTAAACGCCGCCCAGCTTCCGGTCCCAGAACACTCCCATTTGTCGGCAACATATTTGACATGCCCAACAACAAGGTGAAGCCCTGGCTCACTTTTGCCGATTGGGCCAAATATGGTGCGTGTTAAAGTTCATAATGACATACTTTGATCATTTGCAGGGGACACATCTCATATTGAGATCTTTGGGAAGCATATTGTGGTTCTCAATTCTGTCAAAGCGGCTGTGGAGATGCTGAATAAAAAGAGTAACAAATACTCCGACCGACCCTTTTTTCCAATGGCCGGCGAGCTTGTCGAACTATGGCGATCGCTTCCACAACGTCCATAGGCAGTTTCGTCGTTCCATCGGAAATCATGCACTGCTGAAGGCGCATCATGATATTGAGCAACTTGCAGTCCATTTATTTTTAAAACGTGTGTATGAACATCCTGAGCACCTTGCAATACACATTCGCAGGTAAGGCAAATTTTGGCCACTAATTTTTTGACTGCGGCAAATGTCATAGGAGAGTCGGTTCTGTGATTTTGCACATTTCGCATGGATATCAAGTTCAGGATGACTATGATCCATTTGTTCAGCATGCAGAAAACGGTTTGCTCATCTTCTCAAAATCCACCACTCAAGGAGCTTTCCTAGTCGATCTACTTCCATTTCGTGGGTCACAGTTCCATGGAACTGCAGTAAACACTAAACACTATATAGTCCGATATGTTCCCGAGTGGTTTCCTGGTGCTGGTTTCAAGGCCATGGCACGCAAGTGGAAAGTAGAATTTCGAGAAATGGTCAATTAGCCACATCTGTGGCTAAAAGAACAGATAGTATGTTACCGTCGTGCTTTCCTGAACTGATGGATGGTGTTGGAATCCAGTAAGGCGGCAGGGGTAGTTTCCAAATCATTCACAGCAGCCCTGCTAGCTGATCCATCACTGACTGAGGAGGATCATGCTATCAGGTGGTCTGCTGTGTTTTTCTATGGCGGTATGTCCTCCCTCTTTCACTCTTCGGCTATTCACCATTTTACGTTCATACTAGGCGCTGTAGACACAGTGAGTGATGTCAGGTTATCCAGACGAGCCTATATCAACTTCTATCTTAGACCATTTCGGCTTTAAATGCATTCTTTTTGGCTATGACACTCTTTCCAGAATCTCAAAAGAAAGCACAAGCTGAGATTGATGCTGTGATAGGGGCTGATCGTCTCCCAACATACACCGATCGTGAATCTCTTCCGTTCGTCGAAGCTGTCGTCAAGGAGGTCCTTCGTTGGCATGCCATCGTCCCTCTAGGTATTGTATAAAGTGCATACTTCACGTACACATACCCTTTTAGCTTTATATGTTGCAGCTTTTCCTCATCGTGTCTCGGAAGGCGACATCCATGAAGGATATTTTATTCCAAAGGGTACCACCGTGATAGCCAATTCCTGGTATAGTGTTTTAGTGATGCACTTTCCGCCCATTGATTTCATATCGTTCTCCAGGTTCATGCTACACGATCCTCGGGTATATTCCGACCCCACGGAGTTCCGACCCGAACGGTTTCTTGCGCGTGGTACTAAGGATCCGGAAACTGATCCCCGTACAATCGTGTTTGGATTTGGGCGGCGGTGAGGCCAGAAAGGTTGAAAAATCGCCCTGGTTTGACACGTGCTTTTTTCCCGTGCGTGATGTAGCATTTGTCCTGGTCAGTCCATTTCTTTCTTTGAGTGACCGTGCTTTCTTACTGATGGGCCGATACTATCGTTTCAGGTAGGCATCTTGCAGATGAGTCTCTTTGGCTATCTGCAGTCGCATCATTGGCTGCTTTCGACATCTCGAAAGCAGTGGAAAACGGAGCTGAAATTACCCCAGATATTGATCCTTCGCCCTAATACTATCAGGTATGTACCCAGAGCTGTGTTTTCGCGTTTTGATTGCAAACTGACACATGTACCAGCCATCCAAAGCCATTCAAGTGCTCTATCAAGCCGAGGTCTGCAAGGGCCCTTGAGCTCATTCAACGAGACGTGTATTGATGAATTGGATGTTTATGTGTGCTACTAGTTGTACTTAACTGTTGTGATCGAGTCAGAAACTTTGCCAATTTGTACAAGATTTCTTTCCATGTTGGTTGTAGAAGCCGGCATTCCCTTGTTCTCACGAATATTCAGGGTGACAGAGACCTTGCAAGCAAGGTGATCTTGTGCGACTGAATTCAGCTTCGTCAAGCAGGTTTCGAGTCAGGGGCTGTGTTACAAAATTGGAGATCAAGTTGACCACCGACATGGACACAGACGAAGCCCCCTCAAGGCGACGCCGTGTTCAGCGCTCATCGTCGCCGACGTACAAGCTCGATGACAAGGACGACTCGTATGAACCTTATGTCCCTGTGGCCCAAAGACGCGAGGCAAAGCTTGCAAAACTCTCATCTTTGACAAGCAGCTCGGCACGGGAGAGGGCAAGGAAACAACTGGAAGAGCTATTGGAAAAAGAGGACGCGGAGCAGGAGGAAGAGCGTCGAAAGGAAAATGCTCGCAAGGAGCGGACGCTCCTCCTGGAAGCACAGGAAGTGCACTCTCGCAAGGCTGCTGAAGATGCCAAGAAGACAGAGATCGAGAAAGTCGAGGAGGCTGATGCAGAAATCCTTGCAGCCATCGCCAGCAGACGAAAGTTGGCATCAGACCTAGAACTTGCGAAGGGTATCTCGTATTCGGAGTCCATCAAGGTCTCGTAGGTCCAGGGAAGCCCGTCTTCAGGCTATTTTATGTGCTAACAACTCGGACAGATGGCGTCCTCCAAAATACATCCGTGATCGCACGGAAGAACAACACAGACGACTTCGGGAGAAATATCACATCATCGTAGATGGAGAAGACATCCCGCCTCCCATCGAGCACTTCGAGGTATGTGCCCTTTCTGAGACGTGGCCTTGCGACATTCATATCAGTGCAGGATATGAAAATTCCTCAACAAATGCTACATTTCCTCAAGTCCAAGAAGATTACAACACCCACCCCAATTCAGTTGCAGGGTATTCCCACAGCGTTAGCCTCGTTACTTACTTCACTGTGCATAAACACCACGCTGACATTTATACAAGTTTCTCAGGGCGAGACATGATAGGCATCGCTTTCACGGGTTCTGGAAAGACCCTCGCATTCTGTTTACCGCTCATCATGATGGCGCTTGAGGAGGAGGTTAAGCTCCCCTTTGTTCGTGGCGAGGGTCCTGTAGGTGTCGTTCTATGTCCCTCTCGCGAACTCGCAACGCAGACATATGAAAATGTGCTTGCCTGGACAGCCGCACTTTCCAAGGACGCAAAGTACCCCCAACTCAGTACCCTTCTTTGCATTGGTGGTATATCCATGGGCGAGCAAAGCCATGTCCTCAACAAAGGGCTCCATATTGTCGTCGCCACCCCCGGCCGGCTAATTGATATGCTAGAAAAGAGACGGTTTACATTCAACAACTGCAAATTTCTCTGCATGGATGAAGCTGACCGAATGATTGACCTCGGTTTTGAAGACGACGTGCGCAACATTATGAGTTTCTTCAAGGTGGGCAAGTTGTTTCTGTCGGGGTTGCACGACATGAAATATAGTTTCCCAGCGTCAACGACAGACACTACTGTTCTCGGCGACCATGCCACGGAAAATTCAAGATTTTGCTCAACAATCGCTTGTAAGACCTATCTTGGTGAATGTTGGACGTGCTGGGGCTGCCAATCTTGACGTGCTCCAAGTCGTGGAATACGTCAAACAGGAAGCCAAGATGGTCTATCTACTGGAGTGCCTTCAAAAAACCGCCCCTCCCGTGATTGTATTCAGCGATAACAAGAACGAGGTTGATGGTACGTGATCTCACAATCTCTTCTCTCAGCGCTCATGTCTGTCAGATATTCAGGAATATCTCCTACTCAAAGGCGTGGAGGCCGTTGCAATACATGGGTCTAAAAGTGAGTAACCACTGAGTGGTTCCCGATCGTTGATACAACCCCATCCTTGCAGCTCAAGAAGAACGGCAGTATGCCATCAGGGCGTTTAAGTCTGGTGCAAAAGATGTGATGGTTGCGTCTGGTGTTGCTTCCAAGGGCCTCGACTTCAACGACATTCAACATGTGATCATCTTTTCGATGCCCAAGGAAATTGAAGATTATGTGCACCAGATAGGTCGCACGGGACGAAGTGGCAAGACGGGCATAGCTACGACTTTTGTCAACATGAATACCCCTGAACAAACGCTACTGGATCTGAAATACTTGCTGATGGAGGCCGGTCAGAAGTGGGTCTTGTTGGTTCTACTGGCTTCGTCGTCGATGACGATTTCTGTATCCTTCAGAGTTCCACCGTTCTTGCAAACTATCG